>APFE030084940.1:96649-130791 GCA_000404065.3 Pinus taeda
TTTCAAATCAAGTCAAAATCAACGATCAAGCATGTTAAGCTTTTTCTACCATATTTTAAGTCTTGAATTAGGTAGTTTGATCAAAATTAGGCAATGTTGACTAATATCCCTAGACAATCGAGGTAGAGGCAAAGACTAGACAAGAGGAGAAGAATCTAGATTCTAGATGGTTGATGCTCAAATAATTAATCATTAATGTACAATGGATGTTATATCTATCTTGATTTATGCAAAAATATGCATGTTTTCATTTCTTCTACATCTAATTTGGTATTTGGGATGTTTGTTTTGAGTATAAATGCAATTATATATATATTTATATATTTATATAGCAAACGCTTCCGCAGACGCTTCGCTTCCTAGATTTTTGGAAAATGATGCTTCCGCGTCCCCGCTTCCAAAAAACGTCCCCGCTTCGTGCAACATTGCTCTAGACACTTCACTAGTTATCATGAAGGCCTCTCAAACATAGTTGAGAGGGAGACAAATTTGAAGATCATTCTTGGGGACAATTCTACTTATCCTATAAAGGGGTCTGATTCTGTTTCATTTCATTTGTATTATGGTCAAACTATACATCTACATGATGTTCTATATGTGTTGGGATTGAAAAAGAACCTTGTGTCTATATCTGCCGTGGAGGACAAAGGAACGAAGGTTGCTTTTATAAATGGAATGGTCCTTACTTGGCCAATGGAATCTCGCTTGAGGGATGCCTTCACTTTGGGATCAAGAATTGAAGTCATTTATAAAGTCAATGGAAGACTGGTTCGAGCATTGGTTCATGATAGTAATCATCAATGTGAGTTGTGGCACTGAAGATTCGCTCACCTTCACTATGAAGCCTTGCCTAAGGTAAGAAGGATGGTTTCTGGGGTGCCTGAGATTCACATGGTGCATGATGGAGTTTGTTAAGGATGTGCCAGTGGAAAACATGTGAGGGGACCATTCCCTTCAAGTAGGAGTTGGACCAGTGGAATACTTCAACTTATACATTTTGATCTATGTGGACCCATGCCTGTGACTTCTCTTGGTGGCTACCTATACTACATAATCTTTGTGGATGACTTCTCTCGCAAGATATGGATTTTTTTCTTGAAGCACAAGGACTAAGCATCTAACATGTTCAAGGACTTCGAGGCATTGATAGAAAGTCAAACAAGAAAGAAGATCAAAGTCTTCAGGTTTGATAATGGAGGAGAATTCATTTCAAATGAGTTCATTGACTTTTGCAAGAAAGTTGGAATCAAGAAGGAGACCATCGTACTGTACAATGTCGAGCAAAATGGATTGACTAAAAGGAAGAACAAGATTATCATGGAAGCTACCTGGGCTATCGAAATTCCTATGGGGAGAAGCTGCAAACACTGTTGTCTATGTTCAAAATAGGACTCATCATCAAGCCTTGGGTGACAAGACTCTTGAAGAAGTTTTCACAGGTGTAAAGCCCGATGTTAGATACGAGGATTTTTGGCTGCCCTGTTTACTTTCATGTGCCGAAGGCATTGTTTTAAAAACGACCAAGTCGACTCCGACTTGGCCGAGTCAGACTGAGCCAATGCCTGGCCGGGTCGGCTTGGTGGCCGAAACGGAATGGTTGGCCGGGTTGTTACCTAGCCAGTCATTGACTTGGTCGACTTGGTAATGACTCGGCCGACTCGGTAACAACTCGGCTGACTTGACTCTTTGACAAAAATCCTGAAGCACATTGTCAAACTTTGTTCCGCCTCCTGCATATCAATGGTTGGGTTGTTGTTTATTTCATATTTATAGCCCTAAAGTAATCTATCACTACGAGAAAGTTTTTAAAATTACAAGGCTGAAGTATGGTTATCCTAGTGGCATGAATTAGAAATCTGAAACAATGCATTGAGCCATACAATGTTCTTAAAAAATCAAACATTCTGGCAATGGACTAATAAATACATATTTACCTCTGATTGTTCTGGAGCTTGACCAGAATTAAATCAAGGGTTTTGAGACTTCATTAAGGGCAGAGAATTGGTATTATTGTTGTTGTAGTCTAGCGATTGTCCTTAGGCTGAGGCAGAAAATAATCCTGGCATTGGTGGCTAAGTATGAACTTTGTATTGGACAATGCATTGGGTGCCATTTTGATATAATGGATATATTCATGAGCCTATTTTGATCATATGTTGTCTTCTCTCTCTATATTCTAACGCTGTGTTTGGAAACATGAATCAAAATCTTTAAAATTATGTTCTCCATAAGAAATAAATATTTAATGTATTTTTACAACGACCGAGTTATTGAAATCAAACCGGCCGAGTCAATACTTAGTCGGAGCCAGAGTCGGAGCCGACCCTCAGTGGTTTCCAAACCGGAGTCGGAGTTTTAGAACACTGGCTGAAGGACAAAAGGAACAAGATGGAGGCTTTAGGAAAGAAATGTACGTTTGTTGGCTATTGCAAAAATTCTAAAGCTTATAGAATATATGTACTAGATCAAAGGAGTATAGAGTTTAGCAGGGATGTGATTTTTGATGAAAATGCTGCCCTTGGAAAGCAAGGGACCCTCCTCCCCAATGTTGAAGGAAAGGATGATGCCATGGATGCACAAGAAGAGACTTCTATGCCCGTGCCAAAGCCTGATATTGCTAATGATCCTTTGGAACCCATTGACCCCTTAGATCCCCCTCCGTGTGATCCTCCTGGCAGGAAGAGACCACTATGGTTTCATGATACTTTGCAAGATGCTGAGAGACATGCTACTGCAAGAGAAATCTTTAGGAAGAGCAAGAAGCCATGCCGATATCAAGGATATCTTTTAGCTATGAGCAACATGATGCAAGCTGAACCATGCACCTTTGAAGAAGTAGTGAAAGAGTAGGTATGGAAGGATGCTATGGCAGAGGAATATTAATCCATCAAGAAGAACGATGTGTGGGAAGTGGTTCCAAAACCCGAAGGAAAATTTGCTGTGACTTCTAAATGGTCATACGAGATCAAGCATGGTGCGGATGGACGTATCAAGAAATACAAGGCGAAATTTGTGGTCAGAGGTTTCTCCCAGAAAGAGGGATAGGACTATGATGTCATTTTTGCACCAGTTGCTCGCTATACTACTATTCGATTTATCATTGCCCTTGCTACTAGCCAATGATGGATATTGCACTAGATGGATGTGAAGACCGCGTTTCTACATGGCATTCCCAAGGAAGAAGTATATGTTGAACAACACAGGGCTTTGAGGAGTATGACAAGAAGACTCATGTGTGCAGGTTGAAGAAAGCACTTTATGGATTAAAGCAAGCCCCAAGGCCTGGTATGCCTGCATTGTTAGCTACTTGATGAAGCTTGGATTCACAAGGAGTAATGTTGATTCAAATCTCTACTTCAAAGTGGTCCAAGGTATGCCCCTGATTTTAGTATTATATGTTGATTATTTGTTCTTGACAAGTGGAGAGCCTCTTATTCTCGAGTGTAAGAGGGAGCTGGCCTCTGAATATGAGATTAAAGACCTTGGTTTGATGCACTACTTCCTGGGCTTAGAGGCGTGACAAAGACTTGTTGAGATTTTCCTTTCTCAAGGGAAATATGTTGTCAAATTGCTAGAAAGATTTGGAATGGTAGAATGCAAGTCCATGGCCACATCGATGGAGATGAACTTCAAGAAGTTATGTGGAGAAGCTACGGGACTTGACTTGGCAAATCCCTCTGAGAATCGACAGTTGATTGGGGCGCTGATGTTTCTTGTGAACACTAGACCGGACATATGCTTTGCAGTTAACACCCTAAGTCAATTTATGACCAAGCCTCTTCATGCACATTGGGTCGCTGCTAAGCATGTGCTGAGATACCTACATGGGACCATTAATCTTGGATTGAGATATATTGCCGGAGATGTGACACTGCATGGATACACTGATGTTGATTGGGCCATAAATATTGTTGACATGAAGAGCACATTAGTGTGCTGTTTTAGCCTGGGGTCTGCCATGATATCTTGGATGAGCATGAAACAAAAGTCTGTTGCTCTTAGCATGACTGAGGCTGAGTATATTACTACTAGCATGGTTAGTTGTGACGAAGTATGGTTGAGGAAGCTCTTTGGAGAGCCGCTTGAGCAGGTATTGGATACAGATAGTCATATATTGCGACACCAAGAGTGGTATCTGACTTTCAAAGAATCTTGTGTTAAATGACAGGTCCAAGCACATTGAGATCAGAGATCACTATATTCGAGACATGGTGCAGAGAGGAGTTGTAAGAATCCATCATATTTCAACTAATGAGCAAATAACATATATTCTTACCAAGCCTTTGCCGAAAGGGAAGTTCTTTGTCTTCAGAGAACAACTTGGATTGATGGATGTGACCCTCCCGAGTAAAGATCACGACTGGTCGAGAACATTGAGCTATGCTCTTTCCCCTTGTTTGAGCTTCCCGGGAGGGAATCGAGCCGAAGAGCTCCTGGGGTTGAGGGAACTCTGGACAATAGGTGTGTGTGATCCCTACCCTGTGTGGTAGGTTGGGTATCTCCCTTATTGTCACTATAGGTTGTGTGTGATCCTTGTCATTTATGGCAAGTTGGGTGTCTCCCCCTATTAGGTCTAGAGCTTGACAGAGATACCCCGATATGCATCCTACCCATAAGATGGGTTTTTTGGGATTGCCACCCATCTGGCCAATGGGTGAGGAGACTTGGGTGTGTGTGATCCTTACCACTAGTAAGTCAGGGATCTCCCCCATGGTAGAGGATGCAAGTGTTCTACCACATGACTCTTGAGGGCCAAGGTGGGAAGATCAACGAACAATTGGATGGTTGTGATCTTTACCTCTCATGGTAAGTGGTATCTCGCCTATTGTCATTGGACAAATAGGATGGTTGTGATCCTTACGTCTTATGGTAAGTGGTATGTCGCCTATTGTCCTTGGATATAGAGTGGGAAACTTATCTCCCCTTTGATGATTCTTCTTCTTTAGATCGAGCATTCAACAAATGAGCAAAGATGAGCAAAGATGAGATATGATATGATGAGACTTATGATGTAGTGGGTAATTCCTCCTTAGTTGAGAGGGAGTGTTGAAATTTGGCAACTCAGAGAGAAATTCCCTCCTTGGGGAAGCCCTTCTCGCCCTAAGGAGATCCTACAATTTGGCCTGGAAGAGGAAATTCGACCCCTAAGACCACATATAAATAGACCACACTTGGCATCATTTGGAGGCATCATCATCACACATCCATCTTCTTCATTTGGTTTGACTACTTCTGAAATTGTAGTGTTTGAGCTCACACGTGGGAAGAGGGGAGAGAGAATTCTATTGACTGAGTTTGGCTTCTGATTTGGGATGGTTTGACCTTCATTGACTTGGAAGAGGTTGACTTTGTTTGACTTGTCTTTGAACCTGTTTTGGAAGGCCGAGTTGACTGGCATCTTGACTGAACTTTTCTAGGCATGTTGACTACCTTTGACTGCAGATTTGAGCATGGTTTGACTGTAGGTCTATTAGGTTTTGATTGCAGACTTTCGCTCTCCTTTGACCGAGAGTTTTGGTGCTATTTTCACTGGGTTTGACTGAAGGAAGGCCACACATTTTGACTAGTTGACTGAACTATTTAGGAGTTGATTTGACCGTTGACTAAGTCTAGTTAGGGTTGCATTGACTGCTGTTGACTTTTACCAGAAATTGCAGATTTGAAGTTTGACCAGATTTGACTTTCTTGCTTATATTTGATTGATATTGGATGGTTGATTTGATTGGTCAAATCTTTGACCTTTGACTCATTGTTGATATATTTGGACTATATACCTCTCTAATGAACATTTGATGACAATCTAATACAAGAAGAATTTGGAAAGGGTTTTCCACCATATGGGTTTTTCCCTGGTCTTCAACCAAATCTCTGTCTCTACTGTTCTTGGCTATTTTCTATTGTGCATATGGTTTTATGTTCTATCTACAATTGCTTACTGCTACTGGGTGACTGAAAATATATTGGATAATTGATTGCTATTGGAAGAAGAATTGTTATAAGTGATTGTTACAGCATAGAACATTGGAAAATTAACACCTTTTAATTACCTTTCTAATTGCTTAGAGAGACAACCAAAAGACTATTCATTTGATTGTCAAATTGGGGTTTGTAGGGAACTTGGGAACTGTCGCGCACCATATATGCTAGTGCAATCGTGTATGTGTTTGAAGTTGTAGTAATGAAATGATTGTCACAGTTCAAGATGTAAAGATGCTTTTACAAGTCACTAGGCAATCTAAATCACACCTTCAATCCAATCCACACTTGTAGGAATAAAAAGGCACACTGTCTAATCAATGTTGTAGGAAAGTAAATCTCACTTGCAGGGAAGTAAATCACTTTTGCAGAAAAATAAACGACACCAGCATCTAAGGGTGACTTGCTCAAGTATTAAAATGATCCTGGTTGCTGTAACTAATATACAGTTGCACGTGTAATGAAACATATTCAATCACAAACCATAAATTCACATTTGTTTATAAAGGAAACATAACCATAAAGTTTAAACCAAGTGTCTGATAAAATAACTAGTCCAAACTATTAAAAAAAAACAAAGTTGGTATGATTCTGGTATTAAAAACAAAGTTTTTAATACTACAACAGAGTTGCTTCAACAACCCTAACTCACAAGATACTGTAAATCCTTCACAAAATGAATTAGTGAGTAAATGAAGATAACATTAACACTTGAGTTGCAACAATATCCCTACAGTTTAAAGTTGCAATAATGTAATTTAGTGGAGTTGCAACAATTTGTAATTCGGAGTCAACAATATGAAAGACTGAGTAAATGTAGAAATAGACAGATGTCAAAAACATAAATTACAGTTCTATCTATGCTATGGATAAAAGCAATACTTGGCTAAGGAGGGCGCCCTACCTTCCTAGATGAGGCATTGGTTCAAAAAACAACATAATGTGAACGCTCAACACACCATTACTCGAATTGGAGCAGAAAGGAAATTCAATTGCAAGAAATATGAAAAGTACTATAACTTGTTCGTCTCTCTCAATTCTCAGTTTTTGGTTATTGGTTACCCAACTCAAGGAGAGCAGAGGGTTTTAATACAATATGCTTTCTCTCTAAATAAATCAAATGGGTGGATGGACAATCATTAGAGTCTGACTGTTTACCCTATTACATTGATTTCCCAAAAAATGGCAAAAACAAGGATTGGTTGACTCGATGGAAAATGGGTGATGGCCGAGTCCTCCTCTTTTCCTGGTCATCCAATTGCTCCTATTATCTTCTTGCGTGAGAACCCGTTCATTGGTTGCTTGACTAGTCCAGAATTTACAACTGGATGGTTGACTGTCTTGTTGGCACAACGAGCATAGAGTTGCAACAGTATCGCTAAGGTTGTGGCAACAGGAAAAATGGCGAATTGCAACAACGCAAAACTGGCAGGGGCAACACGAATTGCAGCAGTGATATCAAGCACAACATGAGTCGCATCAACAATGACAATGATTTGGAGTTGTAGCTCTTTGTAGTCGTATTCGAGAGTTGCAACAAGTATGGTTACATCTTGAAGTTGCAAGAATTGTACTTTGCTTAAGCAGAGGGAGTTGCTGTCATGTCCCTTCTCAAATACATTTGTAACAGGGTGCTGCTAAGGAAGAGAACCCATCATTTTCGACTTAGGGACTTAGGAAGCAATTCGACTTTATTTGGTTGCTAGTGGAATGTGGGGGCCACCCACATGAGAATTTGAATTGGGCCATTCGTATGGCTTGGAGGGAAGTCGAATAGGTGGATGGAGGGGCCCACATGCGGCAAGGGAGGCCCAAGGAGTTATAAGGAGGGAGCAACTCTCATTTTGGGATTCATTCTTATATCTTGCAAGCAAATTACTTGACTGTTCGCTCTACTGTTTAGCTGAGTCAATCGGCTGTTTAGCCACAAATCTCTCAAGCGAGAGATTCAACCTCTACTTCGGGGGAACTTTCGTGCTCGCCCTAGAGAGGCAGTTCCACAAGTTTTTTAGGAGTTCTGGGGGTGTGTCACAACACTTCCATTCAACGCAGAGCACGAAGTGCGTATTTCTGGGCAGTTGGGAATTACGCATGGGGAGTTTGGAGCCATCAGAGAACAAGTGTTTGTCGGGAGAGTTAGTGGATTGAGAGAGCAACAATAGGCTAGCATTCTTGGTGATTTTTTGGAGCCAATAGAGCTAGAATCCCAGCAGTTCGAATTGCTGGGCTTGGGTACAGCGCAAAGGCCATTCCAACAGTTTTCGTGGAGCTTGGGAGCAGGTGCCATAGGCTGAAAGCCCATTCGGGAAGTCAAGGATTTGATAGTAGAGGTCAGCTTAACATTTTGGGACCATTTCCAGGAGAATTTAAACGAAGTTTCTAGCAGGCCGAGTTTTGCAGTTGCAGTTGAAGTTGGGCTCCAAGGGGGTCGAATTTCAGAACTCTAAACCAACCAAAATCCCTCGTGGGTTTTTCTGGGTTTGGGCCAAGGAGTTCGGGGTTAAAAGCACATAATTTTCTGGGCAGTCGAAGTGCACCTTCCAGCCATTTGAACATCAACAAAAAGACAGTTTTCTGGGGCAACGCAGTGCATATTGGTGCAACAGTTGGACAACCTTCAGTTCAACCATTTTTTCACCTTCGTTTGGTCATGCTTGTCCATTGAGACAAGCCCAGGTGCACCATCTTATTATCCATTGTATTTTTCCTTCAGAAAAGTAATAAAATGGCTCAGTAATTCCTTATTTGTAGCTTTCCCATGGGTGTTTAATGCAATGTTGCAATTATCGTTTTCGGGATAATATCGACAAGGGAAAAAATCATAAAATACAAAAATATTCAAATTTTTCCTCAATTTTATTAATATCTAAAGCATCTACAACATAAAATAAATACATTGACACATAAATATGATAAAACAACTAATATATAAGACGTGTAATATCATTTCTAGTGCTACATCACACATAACAGTGAATCATGTCCTGAATAGTAAGTCCTGACTCCTGAGTCCCAACTCAACCTCAAAATATCAACAAAAAATTATAATAATGTATCTCATATCATGAGTCATAATGTCATATACACTGAAATGAACCAAATAACGAATACTACTGATTTCCTCTGCCCCTCTTGCGAGAAAATGCAATAGCTCTCCCTTTCTCTCTAGATGTAGATGACGGTGGAGTTGGCAGTGGACTCTGCTGTGCTCTAGAAGCTGAAGAACTAGGAGTAGGAGCTACAGGAGGTAGACCACGTCCTCTACTTGTGGCAGGGGTAGTCTGGGTAGGTGGTGCACCTCCTCCTCCTCCTCCTACTCCTCCCCCTCTACACTTTCCACTACCTCCTGCTCTAACCAATCATTGGCAGACTCGATGAGAGGCCTCTCGGCCTCAACCCTCCATACAATGGTGGTGTCAATCCCATCCAATGAGATGGCCTCCATATCAGGTATCCTCTCAAGTTGCCTCACCCACAATCGAAGATTGTAGTAGATGTAGATCATGTCATTAAGTTCTTGGGACTCTTAACCTGTACAAAGATTATGAAATAATAATTATAAAAAAATATTGTTTAATGAATTCAAAAAATTAATTGGAAATTTGCAATATTTTAAGTTTTAAGTTTAACATGTTGCGCTTCTTGCTGTGTATTTTTTCAAATACACTCCAGTTGCGCTCGCATCCTAAGGAGCTACATGTTTCGCTGACGATTTGAATGGCAAGCTTTTGCAAATGGGGTACCCTGGCACCATACATTCTCCACCATGCATCTACAACAAAATTACAAATTAAATTTTAAATAAACATAAGAAAAAAATGAAATTTGAAAGTTGAAGCAAAGTATGAAGTTATGAACTTGAAGAGACAATGAAATTTGAAACAAACTAGAAGATACCTGGCATTTTAGTCGTCCTATCAGTCACAACCATCTCAAATCCAAATGTGCCACCTGCCATTTTGTATGTCTCCATTTCTTTGGAGATTTCTGTATGTTCTGCTGGAGATTGCACCATCCTCTGAACATAGGTTAAGAATCCATCCATGATCTCAACATCAAATACGAACTTACATGGGTAAGAAAATGCGGGGTTCAGGTAGATCCCTGCAGCATGAGTGGGACGATGGAGTGTGTTGTTCCATCGTTCATCAGTCACTTCCTATAGGACGAGTTGTTTTTGAAACTCTCATCTCCCTTATCATCATAGTAGGCCCGAATGGATTCTTTGGCCCTGTTCATGGCTTCATACAATTAGCCCATTGTGGGCTTCTCACCATCAACTAATCGAAGAACCTTTACCAAAGGTTCAGTAATGGTGCACACCTTCTACACTCCCGCCTAGAAGTCTTCTTGGTATGAAACTAATCTACAGATGGCCTCTCCCTTTGGTTTGCGGCTTATTGTCAAAGCACACCACTCCTCTGAAAGAAACATTCTCTTCACATCCCACATAGAATTCAAGAGGGATTGAAGAGATATGAAACTAGTGGCAAACTGTGTAATTGCGGGGCGTACCAACTCCTTGTTGTTGGTGAATTTTCTCATCAAGCTAAGCATAGATGTATGATTATATATAAATTTTGTAATGGTTTTTGATGAGTCAACAATATCTTTGACAAAGGAATTTTTTCCTATGTCCTCCAACATCAAATCAATACAATGTGCAGCACAAGGTGTCCAAAATAAAGTAGGATGCCTCTCCATAAGCATCCTGCCAGCAACAACATAATTTGCAGCATTGTCCGTTATGAATTGGACAACATGTTCTGCACCCACCTCCAAAATAAACACATCCAACAAATCACCTAAAGTTTTTGCTTGATATGTGAAGATGCATCAACAGATTTCATAAACATTGTCCCCTTGGGACAACTAACCAAGAAGTTTATAAGGATTCTCCCTTTTTGGTCGGTCCAACCATCTGACATAACAGTGCATCTTGTTTGTGCCCATGATGCCCTAAACTCTTCCAATCTTTGGTGCAGTCAACTTTTTCATTTTGAAGAATCCAGCCTCTAAAGTCATCATAAGAAGAGATTTTGTACCTTGGGCCAACAATTGCAATAGCATCAACAACAGGCTGGAAAAATGGATTATTCCTTGCAACGTTGAAAGGAATCACTCCAAAGGAGAAATTTGGCCAACAACTTGTCAGTTTGTTCTTTCTCAGTGTTTTAAGCATTGAAGTGATAGATGGTTGTGAACCAGGTGTGGTTCTAGGAACAGAAAATCATGAGGCAGCTACTGGGTTGGTTCTAGATATTGATGCTGAAGTAGAACCAGTGCCACTTCCTTGTTCACCTGAGCCTAACACTCTCTTTGCTAGTTGCTTCTTCATTTCTGCTTTGGCCTCTTTTTCGTGCTCTAATTCTTCCAATGATCTCATGGCTCTTCAGATGATTTCCGGATTTGTATTTGTGCAAGGCCCTACATCAAATCCAGGGATTTGTGCAAGGTGACACTTCAATCTATAAACCCCCCTTGACATATGATGCCCACACAACTTGCAACTCAAATTTATTCTATCAAATTCTCCATCAAGTTCACCAAATTCCCACAGAGGTTCCAATTTCCTTGGCATGTTTGTAACTTGGTTGAACTTTTGATTCTTGAGTTTTAAATTTGTAAGATGAAGTTTGAAGTTTGAACTTTGAAGTTGAACGGTGAACCTATGGCAAAATAAGGATTGCAAGTTACAAAAATAAAAAAAAAATTACATACATGAGTAACATGAAAAACACATTGAATTTTTGACAATTTAACAAACAAAAACACCATCAAATCAACTCAAAAATATTTGATAAACAATGGGTTATCCAAACCGAACCGAAAACAAAAAAAAACCAAAACAAAGCACATAAATTTGGTGCCCATACCGGTTTGCCGGAGAAAATTGATCCTCTCCTACTCAGCTCTCAATCCACCAGGGTTTTTGAGTCGTTTTTCTCCTCCTTAGCTCCCAATCGACCAAGGTTTTTCTCCTAGGTCACTCCCAATCCACACCGCTGCTGCTGTCTGTCCAAATGAATTAAAAAAATTCGTTTTTTTTTGGTGTTATAAACCGGCTGTCCGCCGGCCTAGCGATAACAACCAATCGAATTGTGATTATTAAAAAAAATACGTGTAAAAATCGGGCGATATTATCGCGAAAGTTTAAAAATCGCGATTTTCCAGTATTATCGCGATAATATCGCAATTTTCGCATCACTGGTATAATGTGTAGTTTGTTTTTATAATTTGCTGCACAGATTATTTGCTTTATATCACTTGTATTCCTATTTAGGATTATAACAGTTGCAGCACCTGCAGTGAGTTGCAGCCACTATTGAGACACCTGCGCCGAATAGTACGTATGTAGTCTTGTGTCCTGCATGCCACTGTTAGTACAGATGCAAAAATTTCCTGAAAAATGCATAAGAACACGCACACTAAATCACTCACACCCCTCACATGACCAGGATCAGTCTTCCTGCTTAGACGTGAAAAAGTTTCTTATGCTAAACAAGCATGGCATCATTACATAAATTCCGAAGCAATGGCAGATGACAAGCTTTTAAGCAATTGGACATAAATGACTGACTTTAATGTAGAATTCTGGACTTTGGAGCCTAACATGGAAGAGACATATGATAACTTCTTGACCTTTCTTTCTTTCTAATTTTTGTGACTTTTCCAATGGTTTGTTGTTTTAGACAGACATTTTTATGAAACAATACCTACCTGTTGATGAATCTGCCTTTTTATATACTTACATGTGAGACATTCTGTTATTGCCTATATCTTAATTCAGTTGTATTCCTGGCTACAATGGCATTACCAGTGGGGTAACTTTTGTGCATTAACCAATCTACCATATTGTTAAACTTTGTCAATGGACATTTTGAAAAACAATGATAATGAATTACTGCCTGTTGTGATATAATCTGACCTTTGATAGCATTAATGGTGTACTGATTTTTGCTGTCTGAAGCAGTTAATGTTTTGTCAGTTCCAACAGTAAGTTAATAACTTGTCTGTACTACTGTAGTCAAGTTATGTTTTATGTTATTTAGTTGTCTTTTGTTCATTGGAAATTCATGTTTTTTAAATATTTTGCAATGTTCTTTTGTTCGGATCCACATTTTTTGTTTTGATTGCTCTCTCCTATAGGTTCCGAGTTTAACTCTAGTATTGGTCTTACTAAGCCAATGGAGCTTTCTAGATTGAAATCTTGTTATATTGAATAGTATCAAAAAATTTGGTTTTCTTTTTTTTTGGTGTTTATATTGTTGTTATTTGGACACTTTAAGCATCTGCTCCATATGTTGAGTTCTTTTTAGTTTGTGTTTGCTCATGGATGTAAATTGGTCTAAATCAATGCAGAGGTATTCACATGCACCGATGTTCCGCGCGAGGCTAAAGAAACATGTAGCAATTGGTTTTACAGGATTGGTTCTATTCGAGAACTACTTCCTCGAATGTAACATGCATCTATGATTAATTCTTTTTGCATTAATTCTATTTGTCAAATTACTATAGAATGCAAAGAAAATGATTCTATTCTAGTCAGAATTAGTAATTGTACAGATCAACTACTCACATTTCAATTTTATAGTACAGTTGATTGGATGCATGCTTGAGTTATCTGTAAGTCTTGTTCAAAGAAAATAAATTTGGGCTTTGTATGAGTAATATAAGATTTCTATTATTCCAGCAGTATAGATTGTGAGTGAATAACTAATATATAAAGTGAAATCTACGATTATTACTGAAGATTTCTGATTGGACTGTCACTTGAGTTGGGGACTACCCTCAGTTTTAGCTCCCAAATGTTGAGTCAATGTTCTTTGAGACCATGAGAATGAAGTCCTAATTTAGTAGCAGACTGTTTGGAGTCTGGACAGAGTTTGGAACTGTCAACTTTCTGCATGCCCCTAAAAGACAAATTGTCTCTGGGCTTAAGAGTAGATCATAATTTGTTGGAAGTTCTGTAATGTACCCAGCCACCCCTGTGTCTGCTGAGGTGGCGGGGTGCTGTAAATTACTCACATTCCCCACTAGATTCACCATACCCAGTGTTATAGTAATGATGCCAACTATTCTTTGCAGAATAATATATATATACGTCACCACAGTGTTATGATTTCATGGTATAACAATATAAAGACACAATATTTAACACAATATAGGAGCAAAATACTTATTAGTAGTGGTTCGTTGAATTGTCACTTAGCTGGGGCCTCAATTCCATAAACATAAAGGCTTTCATAAAGCTAGTTGTGTTACCTAACCAGTACCAGACATGAACAGGGCCAAGGTATCAAACCCCAACAACATACGACCAACAGTTTCACATCCTCCCCCATCAGCCCACACAACCCAATGTAGTGCACCCCCCTTTTTTGCACCCGGAGTCCACCGGGCTGTGCCACTACCCTTCCAGGGTTTCCAACTTGGGCCAGCCATGGATGTCTGAGACCCTGTGTCTTCAAAGAGTTCCAGCTGCCTTCAAGGATCTCCAGGTAGCCTCCAGGCCCATGCAAGGACACCAATCTCTACACTTCTACTTCTAGGGTTCCAGCGTTTCCCCAAGGCAACTCAAGGATAAGTGCCTTCATACCCAGATCCACCTAGGGTCCTCAGGTTACAATAGCCAGACACCCTTTGGCTCTCCTTAGATCCAGGTCTATGATCTCACATGATAATATAATCCTTATCTTCTACCCCCCTGGTAAAGGAGAGATATAAATATACATGCATGGTTCCCTTTGACACATGGCACCCATGCAGGCCCCTTTGCCTTTTCCCTTATTATAATAATAGTTTACCTTTATTTTTACCTTTTATAATAATAATAATAATAAGGGCTTATTTTATTATCAAGCCCTTTTTACCTTTTTGGGCTTAAGGCACATTAACCTACTTTACCTTTATCACTTAGGCTATGAATAAATAGTTTCCTAGCTTAGCCCCCTTGCTAAGCCCTCTATCCCTTTCATCTTCACCTCTCATGGAGTCTCATCCCCCCATACTCTTTTTGTCCCTAGTCTGCAGCCATGGTGTTTTTCCATTAACTTACAGCGAACCTGGCAGATGTAGTGAGCATATATATATATGCTCATTACATCTGCCCAGTTCTCTGACCTTTTTAACACAGGCACTGTGGCCTCAAATCATATCTATCCATGGGCCTGTAGGCAAACACACTTATAGTTTCAGGCATGCAAGCCAGGGGTATCACATCCAAACACACTTATAGTTTCAGTACATTTACTTTTACAAGTCAGGGATCAAGCCAGGGGTATTTCAAGTTCCAGAGTGTATCTCTATTGTAGCACTGTGCTTAGCGTCAAATCTTGTTTCATAACCCAGTTTTTTGTTAAACTTTGCCTGAGAAGTCATTCACCATTTTGCATTCTCTCATAGTGGATATCACATCAAAAGCTTCACCTAGTGCCTGTTATACATGAATCAGCCATGCACAAGCACTCACAAATATAAATACATGCATATTCTAACTACAGGCACACATATAAATAACCATATATAACTGTTGAGATATTTTAGCGAATCTTCACTATGTGGGTAGTTGAGGCCTTTTAATGGGCTGACGTGTGGGTTGTTACACCCATTATTAACCTTTATTGTATTTTAGGGTCAGGTTGGCCAGGTCTCCTCCTGGGGGATTGTGCCTTAACCCTAGTAAAGTGGTATAAATACACCACCTCTCTCACTTCGAACATCTCATTCAAGTTTGTTTATCATTATTTTGCCTTAACTCTCAGTTCTCCCTGTTTTCTCCTTCATTTTGATTCTCAATGGATCTTTTTGCCAAAAGAGGAAGAGGCATAGAGAGCCATGAAACCTTTGTAACTAGAGATTACTGGAATCAAATACTGAGCTCTCATTTGAAATTAGTTTTCCCAATTGGGTTTCCAAGGTAAACATCGTGTCCATTGTGTCTTGAATGGTTTGGATATTTCTCCTTGTTTGTGAAAAAATATTTATATATGAATTCAGTGTGTGGTGCTATAATTTTATTTCTCACGTGACTTCTGAGATAATGTATGGATTTCCATGTCTTTTAATGCTTCCTGTGGCTGAATTCCTGATTGCAATATAGAATTATTTTTTGTATTTCCATTAGCAACACTAAAATATTCTCCTCTCGTAGCTTTTTTGTGAAAGCCAATGACTCTATGACGATCTCTGTCCATAAAATGGAATCCCTAAGATCAATGGATATTAAAACAAGGCCGTTGCAAAATTTGGGCTTATTTCTATTATCAGGCTTGTTAATTTAAGCTTTTAGCAGCTTGCCCCTCTACTCAGACTATTGGGCAAATTCTTGTTTGCTGTGCATTATTTCTCTTCCTTGGAGTGTGTATGCCTTCCTCCCTTGGTCAATTCATTTACTCTGTCTACTTTTGTTTTGCTTAGTCGAGTTGCTTGATATTCCAACTGCTGGGGAGTGAGAAGATCTTGTCTCCTGCAATTCGATGCAAGGATTGAAGCCTTCAAGTAATTGCTTATTAAGCTGGTCCAAACCATCCATGATAGTACAATGTCTGTTCTGGCTAGCAGTCAGTTCAATTTCATAGATGAAAGAAGTGCTGATGAACCTGAATAGTAATGTATATGAAGCATCTCATGCATGGAATGCCTTCCAATCGAGTTGGAGATGTATCATATGTTGATATAATTGAACTTGAATAATAACAATGTCTTTGGAGTTGGAGATGTATGGATTGTATATAGAGAAGTTGGAGAGATCCGGACTGAGTGGAAGTTTTCCCTTTCCTCGTCACTGTGAAAATTGAAGAATCCAAGCAGCTGCTCTCTTTTTCAGAAGTGACTTGGAAAGAAGGTCATGTGATATATTTGCTCAGTTTCCCGTTTGATATTAAAGTCTTTAACCTGCTTACACCTTATGAGACTTCAGCATAAAGTGGTCCTTTAGTGGCGGGAAGAGTTTGGTTAAGCAAAAGTAAACTAGTTTATGGAACTTACGAGATGCTTCTTCGAAAGCTA
This sequence comes from Pinus taeda, assembly GCA_000404065.3. NCBI lineage: Eukaryota > Viridiplantae > Streptophyta > Pinopsida > Pinales > Pinaceae > Pinus > Pinus taeda. The sequence continues at coordinate 113,636 of APFE030084940.1, forward strand.
AGTATGTTTTTGGAATTCCATGTAAGTTCAAGTCTTTGCAAGAAGTGGAGAGAAAAGAATATTGAACTTACGAGATGCTTCTTCAAAAGCTAAGTATGTTTTTGGATTTCCATGCAAGTTTAAGTCTTTGCAAGAAGTGGCAAGAAAAGAGCAATTGTAATGTTGCATATCAGTTATCCAGCATCATCTATAGCTTAGTGTACAAAGTATATGAAAGGCATCTTGAGCTATAATCCAATTGTATGAATGATTAGAATGAACGATTCTGTTTATTGGATATGGAGTTATAAACATCACTTAGTAATTGAATATGAGCAATTTGTTTTGTTGACTATACTTGACAAGGTGGAAGTGTAGAGATAGGGACCTAAATTTTGAATGATTCAGTCTTGAACATTGTTGGAGGACAAAAACTTTGGAGTTGGCAGCTTATGGCAACTTGTTCTTTCATCTCATTTGAGTATACGTACCTTGGGTCTTGGTGTTACATCCTTTGCATAAACAGCCACTTTCAGTGGTTTACAAAGGTACTTGTTACCACAAAATCTAGCACACCAGTGCAAAGCCTCACTAAGCACTCTGGACTAAGGGAAACAATGGGATCAGCCACCACTGTCACCTTAGTAACTATTTCTTAGATCCACTGACAGGGGCTTAACTGGGAAGCCTCTCTTGTGGTGAAATTCCACTAAAGAGAAGGACGTGGAGGGCTGAGGTGATAGTGGAATCCACCTCATTGTTGTGTCTTAATTTGGCTTTTGTCTTTTGAACCCCCTCACAAAACTTGCTAGATTTTGAGGCAAATAAACTCTCCAACATGATGTCATCCTCATTAAGTGAGCATATCCATCAAGGAACATGTCAAGAAGGGTCCATGAGTGATCCTCACTCCAAGACATTTCTGTTGATGTTTGTAGCTCGGGTAGGTACTTCTGCACAAGCCTAAGTGTCCAGGCGTGCAAAAGTAGCCCAAGATCTCCTTAGATACTTGCTGTGGTGTGAGCAAGTTGTTTTCATAACAAGTTAGACTTAGGAAAAACACATAATTATTGTGTTGGCTTATTGAGCTAAAGTAAACTTAGGAAAAGTAAAGTAAATTATTTTAGTGATTATGTTTTATTCTCAGCACTTGATCTCAATTGAGGTGAGATCTAATCTTAGCTGTCAATCACTTTGGAGATTAGGGTTTGTGTTTAGCTCAATGTAAACTTATAAAAGCAAGGCTAGGGAAAAGTAGAAGACACCATACATCAACATAAGATTGAGAGAAGCATCTCAGTGAGTGTGTTGGGTCTGAGGAAGGGGGCAGGAAGGAGATCTAGATCAACCAAGGAGGGCTTGATCAACTGGATCAGATCCAATTGTTGTATGTATTTTCTTAGTTGGACCATTTGCCCAGGAAGGGAGCCAAGTAAGTTTAGAGTTTTAGTGAAGAATTGTGATTGCACAGAATCTATTGTGTCGTCTATTTTGTGATTAAGATTGATATTTTTTTCTTTTGCTGAATAATGTTAGTAACCTAGTTGTGCAATTAATCAGGAGATCAGTAATCTATTAGGAATTAAGTGTCGGGTGCTAGGTTTGCAAGGAAACTAACAATCTCATCTATGTGAAAGGGTTTATTTACAAGCCACATCTCCTCAACTAATATGTCTCGTCATGAAGTCACACTTCATCACTCTAGGGTTTGCAAGGGTGTCGTTGCAAGTCTAGGGCATGATGTCGTCATTGAGAAGGTGTATACCAACAAACCCAAAGCATCTCAAGTCATAACTATCCTTTTCTAGGCCCTAGATCAAGGCAACGCCCATCAAGAAGGTGCAGGGACAACCTAGGGGTGTCCTTGGTCCTCTTGAGTACATCATTAATCCCAACAACATCTTGGCCTTTTTGCTTAATGTTTTAGTATTTGGAAGTGTAGAAGGTATCATACATCCATGTGAGGTCTCCTCAAGGGCTAATTCTCATCTTAATGAGGGAAACATTGTGGATGCAATGTCATAAGTTCTCTCATGCTGGGCTAGGTGCCCTCTTCAAGGCGTTGTAGAAGTGTCAAGCATCCCTTAAGGGATGTTCGATGCATTTGGGTGGGAGGAAAAATTTGAGACATACCCTCTTGATCAAGTGATATCAACATCATTGGGTAAAAAACTCATTAAAGTGTCTTAGTGGACCATATTTAATGTGAGGGGCACCAAAATACTTCACGCAATCCTTGCCTTCGAATGTCTTTATAGTCGATGAATTGTAAACAAGATTTGCCTTACCTCCACTTTCTTCAGTTTTGAGGGAGAATTTTATGAGCAAACCTGTGGTGTTGCTATGGGTTCTCCCCTTTCCCCTGTAGTTGCCAATCTCTTTATGGAATTCTTTGAGTCTAAAGCCCTGTCATCGACACTTTTCCAGCCTAAGTTGTGGAAAAGATTTGTGGATGACACTTGCTCTGTTTGGTCTCATGGGAGAGAGCAGTTAGAACTATTTCTCCAGCACCTTAACAACCAGTCAGATTCCATAAAGTTCACCATGGAAGTTGAGGTTGATGGTAGCCTTCCGTTCCTTGACGTTCTCATTTCGAAAAATGAGGACAGTTCTTTTTCTCACTAAGTTTTCTGTAAAAAACTCACACAGAGCAATACCTTCATGCCAATTCCCATCATTTCCCGGCTCAGAAACTAGGTGTTCTCAACACCTTAGCCACTAGGGCTTTACGGGTTTCTGACATTAATCATATTAATAATGAAAAGACCCACCTCCTTAATGTCTTTAAATTGAATGGTTATAGCAAATCCCAGGGTTTGAAAGCTTTCCATAATGCGGAAAGAGGGCCGAAGAAGAGGATTAACCCCAAGGATCGAGCTATTGGTGTTCATCTTTCCTTTATTCAGGGGACCACAGACAAAATAGCAAGAATCCATAATATTCCTTCCTCCTTCAGGCCTCTTCGCACTATTCGTAGTTCTCTTTGTTTTGTCAAGGACCCGATTAACCCTAAGGATATGAAAGGAGTTTATATTATTCCTTGTTCCTGTGGGACTCCTTACATTGGAGAAAGCGGTCGATCTATAAATCAGAGGATTTGCGAACATGCTGCCGACATCAAGCATGGGAGGTCCTGCTCCTCAGCCTTGGCGGAACATGTTGAGAAGACTAATCATCACATCTGTATAGAAGAGGCTAAAGTCTTAGCTAGGGTTGACCATTTTCATCATCGTAAATTCAAAGAAGCCTTGGAAATTGAAAAAGGGCCCGTTAATCTTAACAGAGACGATGGTTGGAGCATCAACAGGTGTTGGATCCCTGCCCTGATCTCCTGAAGATTTCCTATATATATATATATTTAATAATAATAAAATATTATAATTATATATTATCTATATTTATATAAATTAAAATAATATAATTTAGTAAATGTTTTCAGTTCAAACTAGCTATTGTTTAATAATAAAATATATCATTTTTTTTTTGATATATAATAACAAAATTATTATTATATAAAAACTATTATAATTATATATTATCTATATTTATATAAATAAAATAATATAATTTAATTAAATGTTTTCAGTCAAACTAGCTGTTTAATAATTATAAGATTATATATATATATATATAATATATATATTTGTTTACCAAAGGCTAGTTAGTAGCTTCCTACCTCTATTTATTTCATAGCCTAGATCTGATTCATCATCTAGTCCTGAAGATGAACCTCATTGGTGGGTTCGAAACACGTCGACGAAATTGCTTCTATGTGATTATTTCCGAAAGAAAACTTTTAAGATTTATATGGATCACAGAAGTCTAAACTCTGGAATTGTAAGCAAGTTACCACACGTATGTTTGGGATGGGTATTCAATAGCCCTATTAGGTGCTTCCAATCGTAAAGGGAGGGACAATTCTTAGGAAGACACATCAATCCGCAGGTGCATGTGATAAAGGTGGGCATGGATTGAGAAACACTTCAAGGAAGATGCCATTGCCTTGGTATTAGGTACATGAAGTCCAACATCCTGAGTGTAATGATGAGAAAAGGGGGCGATCATTTGGGCTTGAGTTACTCCTTTCCTCGACTTATTTTTACTATAATGATTTTCTTTTTCTTCCTTGAAGAGCTTGGGTTACCAGCTTGCTTGATGCTTTTTAATACCCCTTAAAGATTTAGTGGTTTATTGCTCATCAGGGTTGGAACATCCATAAGTTCTTTTTCTTTAGATAGAACAAGCTATGCTAAGATCTAGGTGATGTCTAATGAGGGGGGCTAAGATCTAGGTGATGTCTAATGAGGGGGGTAGAGCTCAGACTAGGCTTTTGTCAACATACTACTATTTGTCCCACCTATCTTTTGCATTGTACATTTATTTCATTTGCGGCTATATATGCTTTTATCTTTCTTTCAGTTGCATCAACCTCTTAAGGGAAAAGTTTCTGGGCCCTTACTCAAAGACAAGGATAAAGGGTGCCAGTATCGATGACAAATGGCAATCAACCCAAAGCATGGAGGTGGATACAAGGGACCGATGGAAAGTAATATGGATTACCATAGGCACAATATATCAATTAGTGCCTTCAATTTGTGCTCCTCTTGGATAGTGGAAATAAAAAGCCTTAGGGAAGGGCACAATGGACAAGGGGCAAGAGGATAACTTCTCAGGTGAAGCATGGGAACACAGATATAATCAAAAGTTGTCAATTATCCAACTCATCTTGTGATTCATATTAGAATGCCCTTAACATTAAATGAAAGCACATTAATATAAAAATAGTTAGTGTATCTTGTAATAGATGACGCACCTTCCTTCAATAAGTATGCTAGATGGAAGAATAACATTGACCAAAGCATATGTGGAGAGCTTTGAGGCATAGTTGTTTGTAGATCATCACAGGGTTGTTGGTTGGAAACTTGATAAAATAGGAGAGGAATTTTCTCCTAGAGTTTACCCACTTGGATGGGTAACAATCTACAAAGAATTCACCCTCCAATATGGATGCATGCAAAATATAATAAAATATTGTCAAACCTAAGAGGATGTGCTCAAGGGTCTACCTAAAAGAGCTCACAAAGTGTGCTATCCAAGGTGCTTGAGACATAAAACAATAAAATACTTGTAGGAGAATGCTCCATAACCAACCTCCAAAATAGTTAATGGTTTGCAAAATGCATGTAACCAATTGACATGTATGAAATTTAAGGCAATCGACTCGATGGGTGAATGTGCAAGATTCCAAGCAGATGGAGCGTCCACAAGAAATGAAATTGTCAAACCACAAAATAGTAAGTGGACCATTTGCAATAAGACATATCCAATGAGATAAGGGCAAATTAGGGTTTTGATTATGCCGAATCTCCATGAAATAATAAACTGTATGCCTCCAAGAATAGCAAGAAATGTCCTCACATGTGTTGCCTCCAAGAATATGCTCGAAATATAGTAAGAAGACTAAGCAAGGGCATGTGCTAGACATGTGGCCCTCCAGGTATGCCACATGCCTCTCAATAAAAGAACTGCACAACCACCTCAAATAATTTAATATATGTGCCAAGTCAAATATGTGAGGGTGCTCTCCAATAAAGGTAAAAAATTGACAAGTGTAGTTGAAATATCCATGCAATAAAGATGAGAGAGCACCTAGAAGAGGTGTGCCCTAGAATATTGTGCCATGTAACTATGTCAATGACCCAACAAATAATATGGAATCTCCATATGAAGTGCACCTTAGGAGGAAGTGCCAAGGTGGTTAGAACTCTTCACTATGGCAAAACCATCTATTGTTCCCCAATACCATCAACCAAATCTAGAAAACCATGTGCATAGGAGAAAGAGCCCTTTAGGGAAGTGTGCCAACCTCTCCATCAATAGTAAAAAACCACGTCATCCTTGGAAACTATGCCAAAGAGGGGAGTGCCTTATAATAAAGCCTCAAATAACCTTCAAATAAGCCCTCCAAGTGTGAACAACTACCAAGTGAACTAGAGTGCTCAAGCCATTAGCCTCCAAGGTAATAAAATGGATTAATTTAAACATCAACATATGTGCACAAAGGTTAATGCTCAAATAAAACCATAGTCCAGCTTCCCAATAGTTACGAACTGATTAAATCAATATGAAAATATGTGGCCAAAGTCGGGGGTGGGGGGCAGGCCGACGTTGTGCTCCAACAAGTGTTGGACCATGGAAAAATGATGCATCTCCTAGCAAGGGCCACTATGACAACAACACAATGACAATTGAACCTATGGTGCACTGCCAAAGAACTATAATAAGATAAATACTCATTAAACCCTAGAAAAAGGCTTGATCATCAAAGGTCTATGTAATAACCCCATTCAAACTCAAAAAAGTACATCCTTGTGGGTACTAATATCATCAAACATATTCCACCTAGGTGATACCAACAAATGTTACAATGTCAAGTTATACCACCTAGGGAAATCCCACAAAGGCTAAGTGCATTGCCACAAACACATACCATCTAACCACATCAACATCATAAGAGAAAGGGACAATAGAGATGCTAAGCCATCCAATCATCAAGTATGTCCACTTTGGATGATAGAATGCTTTTGACTGTATACTTGTTCCCTTGCTTCATGTTGGTGGTCGTTGCTTGCCCCTACTCTAGTGTTTCCTTCCTTGAGACCTTTCATTCAATATCTAGGAGGGGCACAAATAGGAGGCTTTGATTGATGTTGCGTGCCCGTGGTAATCTACACTCAATACCTTCCATCTTCAGATTGATTGCTGTCTGTCACTAGTATTCGTTCCTTTTTTCCTCATCCTTGGGTAGGGGCCTGTAAACTTTGCGAATCCACATCCCATCTTTGGGTTGGTTGTTTTCTGTCACTAGTATTGGTTCCTTGTTTTCCTCATCCTTGGGTAAGTGCCTGGAAACTTTGCTCTAAGAGGTTGAAGCAACAGAAAGAAAAGAAAAAACATGAGCCATAATGTTAAAATGAGAAAGATTGGTAGGAACAAATGAAAGTGTGTGCACAAAAGCCTAGCTTGAGCTCTACCCTCCCATTAGTCCTCACATAGTTCCTAGCTAATGCATGAGCTATCTATGAAAGGAACTTTGAATACCCCAACCCCAATGAGCAGTGAAATGCTTCATCTTGAAGGGGTTAATGATGAATCAATGAAGGTTTGTAACCCAAACTATATGTGTGAAAAAAAGAAAATTAATAATGAAAAAGGTACATGAGAGGGGTGGTAAAAACAAACTTGAGGAAGGGAGTAACTCAAGCCCCATCATTGCTCCCTCTTCACATTATAATCTTCCAGGATGTTGGAATTTCATACTTGGTACAAGATTGTGGCATCCTCCATGAAGTAAACCCCATACCATATCATTGATCATTTGCACTTGTTGATTGATTGGTTAGCCTAGGAATTGTTCCTCTCCTCAGGGTTGGAAGCACTTAATAGAGCCTTCTGATGACCTTCCCATACCTAAGCAAGGCAAATTATATACAAGTCATAAGCTAGAAAATACATTTGAAGATGATACTTGTGTGAAGTACTTTGATGCCTTTTTCATTAAAAATGGCCCACTCGGATAATCTTATATTTTTTGCACCTATGATAGTGATCTCACTTGATTTTGGATGTGTTAGATTTTGGCTCCCAGGTTTAGCTGCCATCCCTTGAAGGATTGTATGATGCTTCTCGAACACTTTAGAGAGGATGTCCAATCCCACTTGACTCATTGGGCACTTTTACCTAGGATATTAACCACTCAACGAGGAGCATTGACCTTGGAATGCCTTTACATGGTTGATGCCACTTTTCTTTCCCTCTAGGTCTTGAAACACTGCACTTTGGAACGAGGACATTGCCTTTAGTGTTGATGTATGCCAGAGTTCACACAATGCCCCCAGGATAACGTTACACCTACTCGATGGACATTCTCTATTTTTCAAGGGATTTCATGAAGATGAAGACATGAGACCCCTTTGGAGGGGATGGTACAATGCCCACTATATGACGTCATGCCATAGCTCCATGATGTCCTTGTTCCCACAAAATCTAGTAGGCCTAGTGCAAGGCCTCACTAGGTAGATTTAGACCTCACGACAACAAGAGATCGGATGCCACTATCCCCACAACAACCTTTCTTCAGTTGTTTAGTGGTATTCAACAACAAGGGAGGCTTCCCTAAAAGATCGCCTAAGGGACATTCAATAAGAATGGTTCAAGGTGATAGATGAGGTCTAATGATTGGGATATGGTACCGACAAAGCCTAGATGGTTGACGTAATCTTTACCAAAGTTCATAAACTCTATCCCTAGACCAATTAAGTGGATTATAGGGCTTTTATAAGTTTTGCAGATTTTTAATGATAGAGCAAGCAATGTCATATAATAGCTGAAAGAAAAAATCTCTTAATGATAAATCAACAAAGGAACAAGATTTTCAATTAGATATTAAGGATCTAGTGTTTACATTGGAGTTTCCATGGCTGAAACATGTATAAATCAACAAAAGGACGCTAACGCCAACCCTAAAAAAAGGGGTTTCAACATGTTAGTTTTTGGTAGCATCAAATGTGCTCTAGCCATGAAAATTGGTGGAGAGGCTAAGGCACATGAGTTCTAAATAACCCATAAACCGTTTGGTGAAATTTAACCCAGATTGTATTTTATTAAAATAATTTATGGGGTTCCTAAGTCTAAACTTAGGAAAATTAAAGTATTAATGGGTATTAATCAAAATATGAGTGAGAATGATCTAGAAAGCGGATCAAGTCAAGTTTTTAATCTTAATCGTTGATTAGAGACTTAATCTCGGCCGTTGAAGTCTCAGCAAGAAAAGTATAAGAAGGAGGCTTGGGGTTCATTTAGAAACACACACCGAGAGAAAGAATTGATCTAGAGTTCGAAATTTCTGGGGCTTGGAAGCTGAGAAATTCGAACTAAGTGATCATTCTGCAGTAGAAGGGCAGGGATAGTTCAGGAATACTGGGCAGAGAGGCGTAGAGCCACTAGTGGAGACAACGCAACACCTAGAGGGACTGACGCCGGGTCAGTCTGGGCCCACGCAGGCTTGACACAGAGCTAGAAGAGCCAGCGCAAAAGGGAAGCTGCCTTCACGCAGAAATCCAGAACTGCCGGGGAGTTGCCAAAATAGTCGGGAGAGGTTGACGTAGAAGCTCCAAGAGGCAGAAGAGAGCGCATGGCTGACACAAAGCTTCTGAGGTTGACGCATGGCCTATGCAGGGCTAGCGTAGAGATAGCCAGGGGTTTGCCAGTTCTGCTGCTGGATTAGCCAGAAATTGTTAGGTGAAGTGAGGTAATCTCACTCAGTTTTCCGCCATTATATTTTTCTCTGTAACTAGATTGTCGGGAGAGCATCCAACATTGTATTCCGAACTACTGCTTGATAATATAAAACCCTCAGAGCTACTGCACTGGTTTTCTCGCATTGGGTTTTTTCGGGGACTATTTTGTCCAAAAATAACGGTGTCCTATGTATCTTGTTCTTTGCTCAGTTTCTTGTTTCATGTAATCAAATTAAATTGGTGTAGGTTGTAGAAGTAATTTACTTTATTTTTCAGAAAATAACTTGATAATGTATATATTAAAATTAAGCAGGAGAAGTAAATTGAGTTTTGCTGCAGTAGAGGTTCCTTGAGTATAGGAATTTTTACGTAACATGCAAAGAATGCGAAGTTTTACTTTTAGACAATTATTTAATATAATTTATTTAAAGAGCAATGGCACATCAAAGATTTTTTAGCAATATTTGACATAAAACCATAACCCTAACCCTAAATATGTAGAAATTAAGAGAGAAAAAGAATTTTTTTATTGAAGAATAGGGCTTAATCAACACCACCTAGATCAATGCTTTATTCTAAATGGGCAAATGGAGTCTTCTAGAGCAAATCCAATGAGAACGATTTTGTTAAAGAGCTAGGGCATCTACTTCTAAACCCTAATGACTTCCTTGTGAGGGGATATTTTAATTAAAGAGGAGCACATTGAGAGATCTCTTGAGGGATTCAAGGAAAACAATTTTACATATCGTAGATGAGCAATATTTCTAGATAAATTCAACAATTTTTGTCATGGCACATGTAAAAACCATACTACACAAATACAACATGGAAAATATAGAAAATATGTAGTAAACTTACAAATTTCTCAGAAGAATAACTTAAATCAATCCTTTGAAACCATCGTCAAGCAAAATACCATCTCCAAGAGCAATTCACACCAAAAAAGATGACATTTCGACCAGGGAGAAGAGACAAGGACTAATGCGCACTCCCAAAGAGAGGAGAGTGTGATGAGTGATTGATGATGATAAAAGTAAATAATGAGTCCTCTGTTTATATGAGGTCTAATTTTCCTTATTTCCATAATTTTACAAGCAAAGCCCTAAAAAAAATTTGCTCAAATATTCAACAAGACTAAGGTCACAGACCAACCTCAATATAGCTCAAAAACATAATATAAATGCGAAAAATAGTGCACACACGTGGAAAATAATGTTCTCCACCATGACGTCGTCCTCCATAAGTGCTCAAGGTGCCTCAATCAAGTGACAAAATGGATCATGAGTGCTCCTCAATCCAAGAAAAACTCTAAGTGCATGGGTATTTCACCATAAAGTGCCTCCCTCCACCATGATATCATACACATTTTACCCTACATCACCCTTTTAGGGTTAAGAGGAGTGACATGGCATAATAATATGCATGCGTTTGGGTCCAAAGGTCACGTGCAAGCCTTCCCATGTTATCTCAATGATAATCAACATTGTCTGGGTTCTAGAACAAGCAAAATCCACCAAACAATGTCAAGGCCAGCTTGGGGGTGTCTTGGGTCCATTTGAGTGTATCATCAAGTAGTCCATTGCTCATCTCTAGAGGGGCAACGTTGCATCATAAAGGTTAAAATTTCTCTTTGAGTGGGGTAAAACGATCTCTGGAGTGTCGTTGAAGGGGATCAAGCCCATCGCTCAAGGGGTTTATGCCATTGTGATAACACCACTTGGAAAAAACCTCTTACGATCAAGTGAGATCAATAATCATTAGGGACAAAAACCATTAAAGCATGATAGTGGGTCATATCTAATGCTAAGGGCACGATAATACTTCAGATAAAACTCACCTTCAAATGTCTAGCTAGATTAGGACCTATAAACAAGTTAACTCACTTATGTTAGGGATGATTAGGTCAACAACCCTATTAGGTGTTTCTAGTCCCCATGAGGAGTGATATGTCCCAAGTGTTGATTTTTTGGGTAGCTATGGGAGGTATTCCCTAACTACACAAGTTGGCTCATGAAAGAAAATTAAATTAAATGTTAAATTTAATTTGCTCAAGTCGGCCCCAAAAGTACAGGTCGGCCCAACAAAGAGACGTGTCACGTGGGCACCCTAAAATCACTATAAAAAGACACTTGAACTTCTCATTTTCTCACTCACATATTTCTCTCTCTCACACGTGGGAAGCGATCTAAGGAAGAGGACAAAGTTTCTAAGGAGCCAAATTTATGAGACCACTAAAGTTTGACGAACATTTGACCAGGGTTGATCAACGTTGACTAATACTTTCTGAGATTTGTTTTGCCCAGTGTTGATCGAGAGTTTCTGAGATCTGTTTGATCAATGTTCACGAAGTTTTTGAGGTTTGTTTGACTTGTGTTGACTGAGCTAGTCTGTGATTTGTTTGACTTGTGGTTGATCGAGTTTGACCTCACACCTGTGGGTCGCATTGCTTGACTGTTTGACCGAGTATTTCTGGGCAGTTTGACTGAGCTCATTTGCTACCGTAGAAGGTCAAAATTGGCCCGTCTGATCAGGTTTGACCATGTTGTATTTTTGGTCTGGGTTGACCAAGTTTGACTTGTAAATATCAGATTGTACTTTCGCAGAATTGAAGAATTTCTCTTAGAAAAGATTGCTGGGTTTTCTCTCAATTTTGTGTTTCCCAAAGAAAACTCTGGTGTCTACTGTGCATGGCTATTCTACTGTGATATTTACTATTTCCGTTGCGTTTAAAGTTGAATTTTCCGAGTGTAATTGCTTATTGATGTTCTGAGGTGTGCTAAAGTAATATCATATATCATTGGAAGTAATTATCACTTGCAGAAAATTGTGCTTGTCTAATAAGCACTAGAAAATCAACATGGTATCAGAGGTTTGGTGAAGAAAGGCCATTGATATCACACCTTGAAGTCACCTATTCTGCAATCTGATTTGTGATCAGATCCTTGACCGGATGGTTCTATCTATCAAACTTGAAGATAGGTTGGAAGGTACAACAAATTTTAGGGCTTGGAGGACCATAATGGATCTCATTCTTTAAAAAAATGATGTCATGGAATATGTGGAAGGCATGATTATTGAACCTCAGGATGATGAGGGAAGGGCCAAGCACAAGAAGATGGAATTTAAGTCTAAGAGTATTCTTGTTGAATCTATCAAAGACCATTTGATTCCATTTGTTACTGGGTTGAAGACTTCAAAGCAAATATATGATGCCCTAGTAGCGCTGTATGCAATCAATAACATTGTTTAGAGGATGACCTTAAGGAATCAACTTTATGATATTTAGATGTCGATATCAGATACTGTGGCTTCCCACTTCATGAGGATCTCTAAATTGAGAGATCAACTCAAGGCCATTGGAGAAAATATTGACGAATCAAAACTTGTGATTGCGACCCTTAATGGGTTTTTGGATTCATGGGACTTATTTGTATCAAGCATTTGTGGCAGAACAAAAATTCCAAAGTTTGATTAGTTGTGGGTTTCCTGTACCTAAGAGTAGTCTATGCTACTGTCAAAGGGGAAGATTCAAAGACCTGAAGATGTTGAGTCCCAAGCATTTGCAACTCATACGAGGAATGGTAAAGGAAGAAGAAATTTTGGAAAATTTCATGAAAGGAATACAGGTAGATGACCTGCTCCCATTCAGGGTCAGAAGAAGAAGGTTTTGTCAAAGATTCAGTGTTTCGATTGTCACAAGTTTGGTCACTATAAAAAAAGGTGTCCTGAAGGGAAGAATGATTGGAAGAGGAAGGGAAAGCAACATACTTCAACAACAGAGATTGATGATGATGAGCATCCACATCATAAGAGATTTAGGAATGACAATATAGATGATATGGATTACTTCTTCTTTTCTGCCCTTACAAGGACTGTTGCAGATCATAGTGACATTTGGTTAGTGGACAATGGTGCTTCCAAACATATGATAGGTGACTGTGACAGTCTCACAAAATTGGTAGAGAGGAAGTCAACATAGAAAGTGGAACTGGGTGACAATACCAAGTATGCAGTCAAAGGTGTTAGGTCAACATCTTTCTAGTTGAAGTCAGGAGAAAATATTCATATAAATGATGTTTTGTATGTACCAGGTTTGTAAAAGAACCTAATCTCGACTTCATCCTTGGAAGATAAAATCTATACAGTTGTTTTTGTTGATGGACAAGTCCTTGTATGGAATAAGGGCTCAAGCATAGATTTTGCAATTGTGATTGGTGTTCGAGAGGGAGGCTTATACAAACTCCTGGGACGATCAACCCAAGCATTGGTACATGATAACATCAATCTATCTGAGTTATGGCATCAAATATTTGCTCACACACATTACAAGGCTTTGACAACATTGAGGAAGATGGTTACAGGTTTTCCAGAGCTTCAAGTAGAGAATAAGGAGTTTGCAAGGGTTGTGCACTTGGAAAGAATGTTAAGGGATATTTTACGAGCGGTGACAGTAGGTCCAAGGGGATATTGGATCTAATGCATTGAGATGTATGCAGATGACGACAATATCATCTTTGGGTGGTTTCTTGTACTATGTGACATTCATTGATGGTTTCTCCCTGAAAACATGGATCTACTTCATGAAGACAAAGGATTAGGTCCGTTGTCGCCCAAAGTGTAGGGGCTGTCACTCTGATTCCTACTCACTCCATTTAGAGTCTAGAACATCTGCTAGCTAAGTCAAGGGGGGTAGTCCCTAAAGATGATGACAAAGGGGAAAACTTGTTGGGACAAGATCACTACCTCTCTAAGCAATTTAAATTAGAATTAGTTAGCAAGTGTGTTAATTAAATAAGTATGTCTTAACAAGGTGATGCAATTAAAGATATTGAGGCAATAGCGAAATGAACAGATATAGACCAGTGCCTAATGAACATTGCTCAAAATATATTATATCGCTTGCACAAATATGCAAAGTTTCAAGTCGCTAAATAAGCAAGTGCTACAAGAAGAAAGTTAGTTTAAACTTTAATTGATTAAGATAACCAAGAATGTGAGTATTAAAGCGAATTAAGAACAATTGCAAGAAAGAAAATTATACCTCCAAGTAATTATGAAATTAAAATAAACTCACAATTATAAAGTAAGCCTACAATTCCCTTTTTATTAAAAGTTGCAAAGGAAACCCTTTAGACAAAAGAAAGAGTTTAAAAAAACATTAAGGAGGATTTATAAAATAAATAACTTTAATAGCAAATATCCGACTCCGGTTCGGAAACGACCGAGGGTTGGCTTCGACTCTGACTCCGGCTCGTTATCGACTCGGCCGATTTGATTTCAATGACTTGGTCGTTGTAAAAAATACATTAATTTTTATTTTTTATTTTTAAATTTTTTTATAAAAAACATAATTTTAAAGATTTTCATTCATGTTTCCAAACGCAAAGCTTTAGAATATAGAGAGAAGACAACATATGATCAAAGTAGGCTCATGAATATATGCATTATATCAAAATGGCACCCAGTGCACTGTCCAATACAAAGTTCATACATAGCCACCAATGCCAGGATTCTTTTGTGCCTTAGCATAAGGACAATCACTAGACTTCAACAACAATAATACCAATTCTCTGCCCCTAACAAAGTCTCAAAACCCTTGATTTAATTATGGTCAAGCTCCATAACAATCAGAGGTAAATATGTATTTATTAGTCCATTGCCAGAATGTTTGCCTTTTTAAAAACATTGTATGGCTCAATGCATTGTTTCAGTTTTCTAATTCATGCCACTAGGATAACCATATTTCGGCCTTGTAATTTTAAAAAACTTTCTCACAGTGATAGATTACTTTAGGGCTATAAATATGCAATAAACAACAACCCAACTATTGATATGTAGGAGGCAAAACAACTCAAAGCGCTCAGCCAGCTGAGTTACCGAGCCGACTGAATCATTACCGAGTCAGCTGAGTTGTTACCGAGTCGACCGAGTCAACTGAGTCAATGATTGGCTCGGTAACAACCCGGCCAGCCATTCCATTTCGGCCACCGAGCCGACTCGGCCAGGCATTGACTCGGTCTAACTCGGCCGAGTCAGAGTTGACTCGACCGTTTTTCAAAACAATGCTCAAAAGTATTATTGAGAAAAATATCTTTAAAATGGCTTTAATATATTAAAATGAGATTATTTTTCTCAAAAAAGGGGAAATTGATTTTCTTAAAAAGTAATTTACTCTCCCTTCCAAAATATATTTCATTTAATAAATTAAGCAAGGTTTTTAAACTGTTGAAGAGGAGTTTATAAATGAAAAATAAGAGAATTTCCTATAGCAAATTTTACGGGATTTTTTAGTAAAATATTACTCCCAAAGAAAATTGACTTTTCCTCCAAGTGAAATTGAAATGAAATAATTTTAATATGATTATACCAACTTTATAATTTCCTCCCAGATGATAATCTCACTTTGTATTTCGTCCAAAGAAAAGCCTCCAGATATTAAGCTATCGAATTTTTCCAAAATAAAAAATCCAGATTTAAAAAAACAACCCATATAAACACTTTCCTTTAAAATAATTTTGCTCTAGTAGTAGCAACGTACAAACTCGTACGATGAGGGAAAAGCTTCTTTAGGGTTTGCGACAAAGGAAAATTATCCAAACTGAAAATAACTTCTGCAAGATTTAAATTTGAGTTTCTCCAGGCCTTAGGTTGATAAATATTTTATTTAAATTTCTTCTTAGGAGCATTGAAATTTTCACATAGGAGTGAGGTGACTGTTTTAGGGTTTGCAGCTTAGAGAAAATGCCACAAATTTAAAGAATGACCCTCCAACAATCGACCTCTCAAGCAATCGATGCTAAATCATTCAAGAAATTCTAGTCTGCAATTAAAAAAAAGGCAGGGTTTTAGGAGTTATCGCACCAACAGTGAAAGGAAAGACCTTGTAGGCTTACGTCCAGAAGAAGACTTTGAAGATTCTAGCCGCAAGGATGAGAGGGAGAACCTTCATGTAAAGGACCAATGCAACCTTAGAAGCTCACGACCATGCCTGGAATGCTCTTAGCCAGGAAGAAAAACGACCTCAAAAATTTAATTTTTACAGATTTGGTTTCCAGAAAATTAGTTCAACTTCAGAATTTTGAAAACAACTGTCCATGAAATTACATTTTTTTTAGAAGTGAGGACAACCATCAAAAAAGTTTCGATTTTGCTTAAAGCTTCTAAAAAATTCCGATTATTTATGCAAAATCAAGGGTTTAACACATCAAAATGTAAGAATACGCTGTAGAGGGCTTGTGGCCTGCTCAGAAAATCATCAAATAAATTTGTGAGCCACATAAATTTTAAAATCCTTTGCTTGAACGATTAGGTCTACAAAAATGAGAAACCACAAGTGAGGTTTGAGCAAGAAGATTTTAGAGAAACTTTTTACAATTTTTTTGTGAAATGACAACCCTTGAAATTTATTTTTTTATTTTTATTTTTATTTTGAAGCAAAATCAAGTCTCAGAAAACTGTTGCGACCTGCCCTAAAATTTACAATTGAACTGTAGGAATTTACAGGGTAAGTTCCTCAGACAGAACACCAAAAGGACACCGCTCACAAACAGATCACAGATCAATACACCAATATTTTGACGTGGTTAAAACCCTCAGAGAGGGAAACAGTCCACGGCCTGTGCCAACGTGGCTACTACAGGCAATTTATTAATAAAAGAATGAAAATTTACATAAGCTTCTCTCATGCACGGTTAACCTACAAATGACCCTCCATGCGCTTTAAATAGAATTCATGGACCAATCGGGTGTCAAGCCACGGATCAAGTGTCGGTAATACCGAGGAGAGAATGACCCGTCGGATCACTACATATCGTGACCGTCGGATTGTAAGTTACAAATGTACATGTTAAAGAAACACACTTTACCTAACTCTATACT
>APFE030084940.1:148034-196570 GCA_000404065.3 Pinus taeda
CAAGGGGTCCAATAAATCTGATTATATTTCTCCATAATCAGCTTCCCTGCACCAACACAATTTGATGCATTATCTGTAACAACATGGACAACATTTGCCACCCCAACATCTTGAATCGCTTCATCCAAAATTCCAAAAATAAATTCTGATGTCTTCACTCGATCCATTGCATTTATTGCCTTCAAGAAAAGTACCCCTTGAGGACAATAACCAAGCACATTGATCAATGGGCGATGACACAAATCTGACCAACCATCACTCAAAATTGTGCATCCTGTAAGCTTCCAAGACTCTTTAATACCAGCCAACTTTCCTGTCACTCTGTCTTTTGCTCTCTTTAGAAAAGTTGTCCTTAAAGCTTCAGATCCAGGAGGAACATAGCCCTTCCCAAAATCAATAGTCTTTTTAATTACATTTTTAAAATATGGACTCCTCGCCACATTAAAGGGAATTGCACATGCATAAAAATACTCAGCAACGACATCATCAACTTCCTGTTTCTCAACAGGTTTCTAGAACTGATTTAATGTTTTCGTTCCACTTGTTTTTGCTTGAGTAGCTGTAGAACTTGATCCACCAATCTTTGAAACTGAATTGATGGTGTTGGAGGAAGACATGGCAATCTCCCTCTCAATTCGCTGCCTCTTATTTACCCTTTTCTGCTTTTGCATCTGTGAATTGGAATGCTCTTTCTCCACTGTGGCTTTTTGTTCATCTGTGATCTTACTGCAGGCTTCAACACCACCTCCACTTCCATTGCTAATACCGAGAAGGTGATCCACTGCTCTAGTCAAAGTGCCAGTGAAATTATGTCCACACAGCTGACATGAAAGATTAAAACCATCTTTTTGGACAAAATTCCAAGCTACAATAGTTGATTTTGGTGGTGCCACTGAAAGTCTGAAATATCTGCAATTTTTTTTGAAATCACATTTTCGTTAGTTAGAATTTAGAAAAAGGAAAAGTCATTCAAAACAATAGAATTATAAAAATGCAAAACACTGAACAGTAAACACTACGCTGTTCAAAAAATGCAAAACATACTGATATGACTAGGGCAGATATGACTGTTTTAGTACAACACTTAGTTCAGTCAATTTATGAGGCAGTTCGGTCCTTTTCTTGAGGAAGAGTTCAGAAGTTTTAGACCACTCCTGTAGCAAAATTAGGGTGCTTTCCTAAGACTGTAGTGGTTTGAGTTGCTGGTTGAATATAAATTCAGTATTGTGGGCACTGCGCAATTTCTTTAAAATAAGATGATTTTCTTAAAAAGTTTAATTTCAAGACTCAAATGCAGATACAGGCTACAACCTTGGTAATCTCACACAAGTCCACAAAATTTATATGATTCAACAGTGATATTTTTTTGTGAAATAACATATACAAAGGTTATTTTTTATGGTTCAACAGTGATAATTTTTTTGTGCAATAACAGTGACAATGAGCACTCAGCAAAATCGGCATAGCAAAAGATTAAATAAGCTCTGAAACAGAGCCACAAGATGCAACAGTCAAAGAGAGGGTCATAATCAGCTGATTTTATGACCTTATTGGGTATTGTCTATCTTATTTTTTCAGGTTGAAGAAGAACCATTTGAGCATTGAATACCCTGGTCTTTTGAGAATCGATTTGTTAGAGAAAGGAGTGATAGAGTCTGAGCTAAATTCTCTACAGTAATTGGCTTCATGAACCGAGTTTCTTACCTTTTGCTGGTAAATTTGAACAGAGAAGAAGGCCCAACTCCCTGCAAGTTAACCTGGTTGAATTTCTTTAGATTTCTGGGTCAAATCCCTTGGTGAGAAGCTGGTATATCATCATACAGTTCCCATGCTTGATTTTTTGTAGCTGAATGAAATCAAATCACTTGTTCTGGAGCTGAAATCTTTTACTAATCAGTGCTGAGCGTGTGAATATTGACTGAGGCCAAATTCTGAGCAATAAAGGGTGAGCGTATTGCTGTATGAGGGATGTATTCCTTGGCTGTGAGCCACTATTTATTTCAGTCTGTTTGTGGATATTATTTTAGGCTTGGGGAGCTGTATATTTTGGTTTGAAGGCTTCCTGTCACAAGCAGGGAATTCACCTGTGGACTTGTGGAATCAATTCTTGGCTAAGCAGCCATGAAAAGGCGGTCCACAGGCATTGAATACTGTTGAGAAAAAATTCTGGAAATAAGTAAGAAGATTTATCTTGTTGGGTGACCTTGCATTCTGGATTTTATTTGCTTTTATGATTGAATTTGCGTTTTTTTTTTTGTTGCCATTTCAGTTGGTGTTTAATAAGTGCTTTTTTATTGGTGTTGCTCTGTTTTCACATTGGGTTGACACCTCTGGATTGCACCTTGTGACGAAATTATTGAGGATATGTATTTTTTTTGTGTCTGCCATCTGGTGACGCAGATGCAGATGGTGGATGTTTTAAAAGAATGGATGTTGGAACATGCCTATCATGTAGAAGGTGCAAATGCAAAAAGAAAGCGCATGAGAAATCAAAGACACCAAGGAGGACCAGGTATGTAGTCAAAACTTGTAGACAATGCAGTCACAGAAGTAGCTGTGAAGCTTGTGTAAGAATTGATGGAATAATGTCACATAAGCATGGTAGCTGCCAGAGAAGCTGCAGCCTGCAGCAGATACAGGTCAGACAGTTCAGATACTAGTAATTGCAAGGAAGAAAGTTTGTCTGGAAAGAAGATTAAGAGAAGTGAGAGCCCATATTCTAAAAGTAGTAGCTTAGAATCAGGTTATGGGTCAGATGGTCCCTTCGGGATGAACTCTAAGGTCATGTTCAGGTGCCCTCACTCCATCGTGGAGAAAACAGAAGAACAAATATGTAACGAAAATTTAGCAAGCAGTTCTCATTCATACGAGCAGTACTAGGGTAGAGTCCTACTTGAACGCTGAAGGCTGAAGGCTGAACGCGTCGAGCTCGGAGCAGTGAGACGGCAAGGCTGAACGCGTCGGCGTCGAGGAGTGAGCACTGAGACGGCAAGGCTGAACGCTGAAGGCTGAAGGCTGACGACAAGAAATGAAACCCTTACCCGACGAGTAATAAAACCCGCGGGCCAAAACGCGGCAAAAAAAAACGAATTCAAACGAATTTTTTTCAACATTCAGCGAATTTTATCGATTTTTTCGGCAGAAATTCGAATTCGTGATTAAATTCGAGTTCGCCATAAAATTCGGCGAACTCGAACGAACATGTTCGTTGCAGTTTGAAAATCGCCGAATTTCGAATTTCATGGATAAAAATCGCCGAATCTGGTGACTTAGGTAGTGGCTAGTTGGCTTGATCTCCGTTACAATAATCTTGTCTGTTGATGAATATTTGATCACCTTTTAATCTTCACTGTCGAAAGTCTTTATTTTTGAGGAATTTTCGAAATTCTCATTTAATCCATTTTTTATTAGCTCAAAATTAATTATTCTGAGTTATTTTCCTCAAAAATTTGACTTTGACTTAACCCCAAGGGTCCAATTTTTTATGAAATTTCCAATATTCCCTTGGTGGGGGACTTCCAAAAATTAATTTCATTGATACGCACGAATTTTTCCACTTGGAGAATTTAATTTCTCTAGGATTTTAATTTTGATTCTAATTAATTAAATTTCTAACTGAGGATTTTAATTTATTTTCCAGAAAATTTAATTAATTGACATTTGAGGGGATTAATATTTTTTCCACCCTCTAATATTTTAGTCATGGTGTCTAAGTATGAGGGACCATGCACTAAAATATTTTTTTACATAAGATAATTACATTTCAACCCTCAGGGGGAACACCCATTCGTTATAGACTCTCAATTTTACTCAATTATGGGACTCAATATGATCTAGTAGACCAAGTGATTTGTAATAAAATAATTTAGCCAATTAGTTTAAATTATTCTCAAATCACTTTATACAAAAGACTAGACTAAAATACTAGGACTCGCCTAAGACCTTGACGATAAATTCCACCCTAGCTTTGGGGTGAGGCTAAAGGAAAAACTCTGCCGATCATCCGTGTTTAGAATCACAGATGAATCAGTGAGACGAAGAATCTACTAGGATGAAATTCGTTGCCAAAATAATAGGCTTACATAGGTTGTTACATACATATATAGTCTTACTAGGATCATTTACATTATAATTTTGCAGAATGGGTTTATCACTCTAACAAACTGACAACTCACTATGATGAATCCAGGACAATCTGAATGCTCGAACATTGGAATCTTTTTGCGAAAAAGTGTACTTCTATAGGGTAGTTGACACAAAGTGGTCAACAAGGTCTTCAATAGGTTCCAAGAGTTCAAGGCTTAGATAGAGATCTTGACGAGGAAGAAGATCAAGGTTTTGAGGTCAGATAATGGAAGAGAGTATATTTCGAAAGACCTTATTGTCTTCTGCAACGAAGTAGGGATTAGGAGGGAGTTGATAGTTCCTTACAACCCTCAGTAGAATGGGGTTGCCGAAGGAAGAACAGGTCCATTGAGGAGGCTACTAAGACAATGATTCATGATCAGCATTTACCGAAGTTCTTATGGGGAGAAGTATCCAAAATGGCAGTTTATGTTTAGAATAGAAGTTCTCACCGGATCTTGAGGAATAAGACTCCTTAAGAGGATTTCACAAGTGAGAAACCAGAGGTCGGGCAGTCGAGGATCTTTGGTTGTCCAGTCTACATCCATGTACCCAAGGAGAAGAGGACGAATCTGGAGCCTGTTGAAAAGTGTAACTAGGTTCGGCCTTCATAATGATATGTTTAATTGTGATTTTATGTAATTGATGTAAAGAAGAAAATAAAATTATTTTTGTAATGCTTGAATCATGGGTTTCATGATCAAGGAATTTTATTTTTAGTTGAAGCTCCCATTGTGAGCTATTAGGTTTCATTGGCAGATTCCATGAGAGGCCTCTTGACCTCAACCCTCCATGTAGCAGTGGTGTCAATCCCATCCAATGAGATGGCCTCCATATCAAGTATCCTCTCAAGTTGCCTCACCCACAATTGAAGATTGTAGTAGACGTAGACCATGTCATTAAGTTGCTGGGACTCTAACCTGTACAAAGATCATGAAATAATAATTATAAAAAAATATTGTTTAATGAACTCAAAAAATTAATTGGAAATTTGCAATATTTTAAGTTTTAAGTTTAACCTGTTGTGCTTCTTGCTGTGTATTTTTTCAAATACACTCCAGTTGCGCTCGCATCCTGAGGAGCTACATGTTGGCTGAGGATTCGAATGGCAAGCTTTTGTAGATGGGGTACCCTGGCACTATATATTCTCCACCATGCATCTACAACAAAATTACAAATAAAATTTTAAATAAACATAAGAAAAAAATGAAATTTGAACGTTGAAGCAAAGTATGAAGTTATGAACTTGAAGAGAATGAAATTTGAAACAAACTAAAAAATACCTAGCATTTTAATCGTCCTATCAGTCACAGCCATCTCAAAGCCAAATGTGCCACCTGTCATCCTGTATGTCTCCATTTCTTTGGAGATTTCTGTACGTTATGCTGGAGATCGCACCATCCTCTGAACACAGGTTAAGAATCCATCCATGATTTTAGCATCAAATACGAACCCACATGGGTAAGAAAATGCGGGGTTCAGGTATATCCCTGTAGCATGAATGGGACGATGGAGTGCATTGTTCCATCGTTCATCAATCACTTCCCATAGGAGGAGCTGTTTCTGAAACCCCTCATCTCCCTTATCATCATAGTAGGCCCGAATGGATTCTTTGGCCTTGTCCATGGCCTCATACAAATAGCCCATTGCGGGCTTCTCACCATCAACTAATTGAAGAACCTTTACCAAAGGTTCAGTAACGGTGCATACCTCCTGCACTCTTGCCCAAAAGTCTTCCTAGTGTGAAACTAATCTGCATATGGCCTCTCCCTCTGGTTTGCGACTCATTGTCAAAGCATGCCACTCCTCTGAAAGAAACATTCTATTCACATCCCACATAGAATTCAAGAGGGATTGAAGTGATATGAAACTCGTGGCAAACCGTGTAATGACGGGGCGCACCAACTCCTTGTTGTTGGTGAATTTTCTCATCAAGGTAAGCATAGATGTATGATTATATAAATTTTGTAATGCTTTTTGATGAGTCAACAATATCTTTGACAAAGGAATTTTTTCCTATGTCCTCCAACATCAAATCAATACAATGTGCAACACAAGGTGTCAAAAATAAAGTAGGATGCCTCTCCATAAGCATTCTGCCAGCAACAACATAATTTGTAACATTGTTCGTTATGACTTGGACAACATGTTCTGCACCCACCTCCAAAATAAACACATCCTGCAAATCACATAAAGTTTTTGCATCTTCGATATGTGAAGATGCATCAACAGATTTCATAAACATTGTCCCCTTGGGACAACTAACCAAGAAGTTTATAAGGGTTCTCCCCTTTTGGTCGGTCCAACCATTTGACATCACAGTGCATCTTGTTTGTGCCCATGATGCCCTAAACTCCAATCTTTTGGTGCAGTCAACCTTTTCATTTTGAAAAATCCGGCTTCTAAAGTCATCATAAGAAGGGATTTTGTACCCTGGGCCAACAGTTGCATTAGCATCAACAACAGGCTAGAAAAATGGATTATTCCTTGCAATGCTAAAAGGAATATCACTCCAAAGGAGAAATTTGGCCAACAACTTGTTAGCTTGTTCTTTCTCAGTTTTTTTAAGTATTGAAGTGATATATGGTTGTGAACCAGATGTGGTTCTAAGAACAAAAATTGATGAGGCAGCTACTGGGTTGGTTGTAGATATTGATGCTGAGGTAGAACCAGTGCCACTTCCTTGTTCACCTGAGCCTAACACCCTCTTTGCTAGTTGTTTCTTCATTTCTGCTTTGGTCTCTCTCTCGTGCTTTAATTCTTCCAATGATCTCATGGCTCTTCAGATGATTTCCGGATTTGTATTTGTGCAAGGCCCTACATCAAATCCAGGGATTTGTGCAAGGTGATATTTCAATCTATAAACCCCCCCTGACATATGATGCCCACACAACTTGCAACTCAAGTTTATTCTATCAAATCCTCCATCAGGTTCACCAAATTCCCATAGAGGGTCCAATTTCCTTAGCATGTTTGTAACTTGGTTGAACTTTTGACTCTTGAGTTTTAAATTTGTAAGATGAAGTTTGAACTTTGAACTTTGAAGTTGAACGGTGAACCTATGGCAAAATAAGGATTGCAAGTTACAAAAATAAAAAAAATTACATACATGAGTAACATGACAAAACACATTGATTTTTTGACAATTTAACAAACAAAAACACCATCAAATCAACTCAAAAATATTTGATAAACAATGGGATATTCAAACCCAACCAAAAAAAAAGCAAAACAAAACACATAAATTTGGTGCCCATATCGGTTTGCTGGAGAAAATTGATTCTCTCCTCCTCAACTCTCAATCCACTAGGGTTTTTGAGTCGTTTTTCTCCTCCTTAGCTCCCAATCGACCAAGGTTTTTCTCCTAGGTCACTCCCAATCCACGCCGCTGCCGCTGTCTGTCCAAATGAATTAAATTTTTTTATTTTTTTATTTTTATTTTATTTTATTTTTTATTTTTATTTTATTTTTTTTATTATTTTTTTTTGTTTTGTGTTATAAGCCCGCTGTCCGCTAGCCCAACGATAACAACCGATCGAATCGCGATTATTTCGGTTTTTTTTTGTTTTTCTTCTTCCTCCGAAAAATCGCGAAAAAAAACGTGTAAAAATCGGGCGATATTACCGTGAAAGTTAAAAAATGACGATTTTCTGATGTTATCGCTATAATATCGCGATTTTCGCATCACTGGTGACATTGATCACTGCAAAGGCCAAAGAGCACATTTGGATGGAGCTTCAATTTGGGTTCTGCTATGATATCCTAGATGAGTAGGAAGCAAATATCTGTCACACTCATCACTGCAGAGGTAGAGTATATTGCACCTAGTTTGGCGAGTCATGAAGCAATGTGGCTTTAGATGTTATTCGTAGGATTGTTTGATTAGATGCCAGAGACGACCGTGATACATTATGACAATCAAAGTTGTGTGAAGCTTTCGTAAAATCCAATTTTCCATGACAATTCGAAGCATATTGAGATCAAGTACCACTACATCTGAGACATGGTACAAAAGGGAGTAGTGAGGCTCCAATACATTTCTACGAACCAGCAGGTTGCTGACATTCTCATAAAGCCTCTGTCCCAAATGAAGTTTATATACTTAAAGGAAAAGCTTGGAGTAGTTGAGAAAGGCTCCCTCGTTGAGAGGGAGTGTTGATGTTGCAGCATCAGGGCAACCATTCTCCTTAGGTCAGGGGTTTCTCAGATCTATTTGACCTGTGTTGACCAAGCTATTGTGTGATTTGTTTGACTTGCAGTTGATCGGGTTTGACCGCACATGTGTGGGTCAGATTGCTTGACTATTTGACCAAGTTGATTTACTGTTGCAAAAGATTGAATTTCAGTTTGCTTGATCAGGTTTGACTAGTGCTAAATTTTTGGCTTGGGTTGACCAAGTTTGACTTGTAAATATCAGATTGTATTTTTGTTGAACTAAACAATTTCTCTGAGAAAAAATTGCTAGGTTTTCTCCTGAGTTTGGGTTTCCTAGGGTAAAAATCTAGTGTGTACTATACATGTCTGTTCTACTATGATATTTATTGTTTCCTTTGCATTTACAGTTGAATTTTTTGAGTGTAATTGCTTAATGATGTTCTGAGGTGTGCTAAAGTAATATCATATATCATTGGAAGTAATTATGAGTTGCAAAATATTGTGCTCGTCTTATTAGCACTAGAAAATCAACACTAAGTTAGCCCATCAATCCATAGGTGTGTGTGATAATGATAGTTATAGAGTGGGAAAGACTTTAGGGCAGGTGCCACAGCCATGTGACCAACTAATGGGGGTCCAACATCTTGAGTGTGTAGATGTAAGGAGGAAGCAATCATGGATGCATGAGTTATTGCTCTATTTGGCTTGCCTTTTCCACCCCTTTTGTGTGCCTTTTACTTTAATGATCTACCTTTATTTGGTGGATAGCTTAGGTGCACAAGCATGCTTTTGTATCTTTGCAATACCTTTGTAAGATGTAGCAGTTTCTCGCTTATTAGGGTTGGCACTTCAAGAGTTCCTTTCTTTAGATTAAGCATTAAATGCTTGAGGAATTGGGTGATGGTTGATGAGGAGTGTAGAGCTCATGCTAGGCTTTTGCCCATGCGCTAAATAATGCCACAACCATCCTTTGCATTTTCTTTCATTGTGGCTTTATAAGCTTCTTTCTTTTAGTTGCATCAACCTCCATGGCCAAACTTTTGGCCCTTGACTCAAGGATGTGGATGAAGGATGTCAATCCCAATGACTAATGATTTCCAACCTAAGAAGTGGAGATGGATAATAGGAAGAGATGGAGAATAGTAAGTATGGATTACCTTGGACATGCTGCATCAATCAATGCTTCCCTAGTAGTGTCATTCCTAAACCCATAGGCCTTAGAGGAGGTCCCATTGGATTAGAGTCAAAGACTAACCTCCCAAGTGAAGTGTGGGAACTAGAATACAATCAAGATTGGTCAATCGTCTAGTTTACTCCGTGATCCATATTAATATGCCCATGACATTAAATCAAAGCACATGATTGCAAGAATGGTTAAAGTACCTCCTGATAGATGACCCACCTTCCTTCAAAGAGAAATGGTAGATGGGAACGACATCTAACTGGAGCAAGAGTTGGAGAATCTTGGAATAGTCTTATGGGATGATCATCATACGGCTGCTGGTTGGCTGACAAAGAGGATAATTTTTTCCCTATCAGTTACCCACTTTTTGGTGGGTAACAACGCTTTTCATGGGGGGTTTGGATTGATGACTTGGGCTTGGTTGAGGATGGTGTTTTAGATGATGGAGCCTTGCTTGATGATTCGACACCATTTGACAATAAGATGTGACTTTTGGGATGAGATGTACCCCCTTGAGTCATCCATGGCATGTTTTGATGAGAGACACACCTTTTGGCAGATGACGTCACCCACTCTTGTGGGTTAAAGGAGGCTTATTTTTATGTTTTATCTTTGAGTTAGCTATCTAGCTATCTTTGGGGGTCGGCTTGTGACATATCCAACTTGTAATCACATTTAATATTATTTTTAGGTCTTTTAGAGTAAGCTAATGTAAAATCAACTTGGTTTTCCTCACACAAATAGAGGGAAGTCAATTTATCTTGGACTCATTGTCACAAACACTCACAGATCAATGCGCATTGACTAGCCTAGTATCTCTTGTGCATTATGTAGCACTAATTGGATATGTTGGATATGTTGATTGGATGGTTCTCTCTCCTGGATGATTTTTGTTGATTCTTTGATGATAGGCGCTAATTTATTGTAAGTAACTTCTATCTTGTGCTTTTTGAATAATTTGGTTTTTAATGAAACTTTCATGAAAGTGTTTTTGAATGTTTTATGGCTCTGATATCTCCTTAAACAAGATTTCATCAAGCTTCTTTGAAGAACCTAAGTGTGTCTTCCTCCCTCTCAATCTCCATAGAAGATAGAAGGATGCTAGGATTTGAGGAACCTAAGTGCAACTTCCTCTCTCTCTTTGAAATCACTTTAATTGATCCTCTTTCATAGATTTATTTTCTCTTAGACTATATTAGCCCTTGATTGAGAAAGGCAATAGTCCTATGTCTTGTGTCAATCCATAAAATAATAAAAATAAAACCTTAAAATTTTCTTTTTTACGTTTTCTAGGGTAAATTACCGTTAGATTACAACGAAATCTGCATTTTTCCTTGCATGCATTTAATTGCAAAAGTGAAAATATTATTGTACATGCAATTTTCAGCCATTGATTAGCGCCGATGTCTAGTGTTTCTATTACTGTTTTATGTGTTACCCATTGAAACTTGCTTTAATTTACTTCCTTGTTTGCTCGTTGAACAACTCTAATTTTTCATTTGTTTATCATAGGTTCCGGGGCTGATTTCTTACTGCTTTTATAATATTCACATGCTGTATTTTTGCTAATTAATACCTTAGTTTACAGCAAAAAAATGTAATTTCTAGATTGCATGTGTTTGGGAACCTATTTAAGCCTCTTTAGGACTTACCATGCCCTCTAGATTTAGCCATAGTATCCCTTGTACTTGCCATCTTGGAATGATGCCTTGATTCACCCAAACCACCAATCATTGAATATTTATCCTTGGGTGAATCTTGTGGGAGAACCCTTAGCGGGTAAATAGCCTTAAGACCATTTGGGTTACTCATTCCCTAAGACTTGGCAAGGTGACCAAAGAATAGTAGGGGAATAGTTGCTAAGGTGACAATGGTAACTAATCTTGTTGGTGTCTCTCAATCTAGATTGCGTAGTTAAGCTTTGCATTGAGGTGCCAGATTCTGTAGTAATAGGGGCCACAAACAACAACACATAACAAAGTTCAATAAGTGCGTTTAACTACCCAAAGGTTGGCCCATTAAGGGCCTCGACTAACCACTTAGTGGGTTGGCACATGGCCACAAGTGAAGATTACACACATATTCTCAACCATTTAAGCCTTAAACACATTGTAAAGGTGTGATGTTTTTAGTAGGACCACTATCTTTGAAGGTAAACAAAAGAAAACTATAGTTCATACACTTCTATTATTTGTCCTATAAACAAATGAGGTTTTAAGTTGAATGGGTCATATTTCTTAGTTAAAATTATTGGATTCGATTATTTTATGGCCTTTGTAATTGTAAATGCGTATTTGTTTGTTTCTTTCTCATTGTCATCCACATCATTTAAGCCATTTTTTATGTTCATATAGATTCTATCAAATAGTAACTACTTTGCCTTCAAATAATTGTCACACAGATACTTGGAAGTGGCTATTTTACGTTCTCGACATTTTTTGGACGAGAATCTGTTGAATGTTTGCCAACGATTGAGTTTGATGATTAGAGGGTTAGCAGATCCTTTAGCCTCTGCATTTGCTCATTTGTACTTGGCTCGTTGTGCACAAGCATTGATTCCTTACGAAAAAGGTAATTGAATTGGATTGAATATCAAATTTGATTTTATAATCTATATTGTTTTGGTTGGATTATTTATTAAATCAATGGGTTCTTTGGGGTAATATTATATTGTTGTTGTGTTGGTTAAAACTTAATATTAAAGAAGAAAGAAAGAATGAAATAAATGTTGAGAAATCTACGATAGCTAGATTAGGGGTGATTTCTCTTTACTTTGATAACTGCTTGTGATGTTCTTTACTTCACCTATACTATGTATAATTAGCTTTTTCTTCTCTTGATTATTATAGTGTTCTTATCATCAAACAACTACCAAAACGAAGATCAATAAAACAAATGGACACAAGATGTACGCTGCTAGATAGGGCCAAAACCTTTTATAGAGAGGAAAACCCACAAGAAATCTTCTCTTTTGATAGAATCTTTAAATGACGAATTCCAAGACCTTGAGACTCAAGTCTGAGATTCCTCCAAGACCATGTCAACCTCCTTCTAGATGAGGTTGTCTTTCACAAAGTCAACCCAAGTCAAATCTTCTTCAATTACAGAACTTCTATCCTTGCAACAAATTTCGACCACTATTTTAGAATCTCAGCTTTTGCTTTAGGTCTGCAACTTTTCGGCCCTCCTGCAGCATCTGCAACTTTGCACGTGTGGGAGAAAGAGGCTAATTTAGGCCTCCTCTCTTTTTCGCTTGGCTTGATCTTCTTTCCTTAGATGCTCGACTTTAGAACTTGATCTTTCAACAACACTAATTCAATTTCTAAAAGAACTTTAATAT
The DNA here is from genome assembly GCA_000404065.3 of Pinus taeda. Taxonomy (NCBI): domain Eukaryota; kingdom Viridiplantae; phylum Streptophyta; class Pinopsida; order Pinales; family Pinaceae; genus Pinus; species Pinus taeda. Next base: position 160,838 of record APFE030084940.1, read on the forward strand.
AATCTTATTACTGTAGAAACCCTAGTTGCAATTCGCACGTGTGAGAGAATAGAGATAGAAATAGGATTTTAGACTTGGATTTTTCTTCCTTGGAACCTTCCTCTTCTTCGCTTGTCTTCTTATCTTCCTTGTGTGCTTCAACGAGCTTGATTGATTATGCTTTCAAACGAGGTCAAATGCTTATTGTATAGTCTTTCAAGGAGGATGAATAGCCCTAAATGAGGCCGACTTCTTCTTTGTAGGCCAACTTGGTCTTGGAGGGGTACTTTGACACATTTAACTCAAAAAATAATTTCTTTGATTTGTTACAAGATGCCCAATAGGGTCTATTACATATGACAATGAATCTTTTGACTTTATAGTTTATACAAAGATGACGAATCCTAGAAGCACACAATGGGTGCTTTGACCTAAAAGAATTGACTTTGAGCATGAAACCCCATGCTATATAAAATGATAATAATAATTTTTTTTCTCTTTTACATCAAATATATAAAATCAAGAGTACATAAGATATTATGAAGACCGAACCCAGTTTACATAATTCAACACTCCTTAACTAGGGAGGTATTCATAATACATAGATGGTACATAAACATTCTCATACAAAAGAATTCTCATAAGAAGAGTTGGAAAGGTAAGCCATCTCATAAGCTATTTTTCCAACTTATATCAGTGCATCTCATAATATCAACCAACGTTGTCATATAGCAAGGCCTTGACTAACAACTCTATATCTCCACTAGATTAGAGCACAATGCTGGGGAGACAATGATTTTTAGACACCTTCATCATTTTCTCTCAAGGCACATACCCCATTCGGATGTTCACAAGGTATGTCCTTTTAGGACCATTCCCTTCTTGGATTTATACATCCTTAAAGGAATCTCTTCTTCGACTACTCTCGCATATTGGATGCCCTATCTCATCCTCAAAGAGTATTGGTTTCCGAGACTACTTCTAATCTCAAGATGTATCGGTCTCAAATGCTTACCCAATCCTCCATTCTTTCTTCACGATGTGAAGACAAGAATGATGTGTCTATCTCTCTCTCTCAACTAGGATCTACTCATTCCTTTATATGAAAGGAATATAGCCAAGCTCCCTCTTAACTAGGGACTTGTTTCCAACAAGAACAACTATGTATTTTTTTGTTGAGATCATGGTACTATCAACTGCTTGTAGGGCTGCTCTTTCTGCATCATTAGATTATGAATAAACTTCAAATTCTACATCATGGAGCCATCTTCTTCCATAACTTCATCGTAGGGCTTCGACCATCTTCTATATCACTTTCCATTTTTCTCTTCAACGAAATATAGTGTTGAACCAAGTAATGCTAGTTATGTCAACCTTCTTTTCTTCGAAAAGTGACCTTCTTTGTCATCGTATGGCTATACTTCATACTGCTACCTCTTCCAAGTCATGTTCTTCCCAGAATCATCCATCGAAATTTATGTGTACTAGTTGTAGGTGAACTTCTGCAACCTTTTGTCAGTAGTCCTATTTCAATCCAACTAGATGGTTTAAAAAATTCAAAAGTTAACATCATACCAGAATTACCTCTTTATGATGGCCCTTCATCATAACATTGCTTTTGCAACATTAGTATTCTTTTTTATACAAATCCATCTCGAAGACATCTATTACAAGGATTTTCCCTCTTCGTCATATTTATTAGAGTCTTCATTTCTTTTTCATGGAGATGTCATAACTAATACTTCTTGTTTTTAAAAGATGTTAATCATCTCATTTATGTAGCTATAGATACTTTTTCACGAACTCTTCTTTCAACTTCTTCACATAGTACTTCCTTGGGATCTCTATACATAGCTCCTTTTACATAGAAACAATTGTTGCCCACAACCTCATCTTCTTCAGGAGGTCATATAATGTTGATTCTATCATGTCATTATGTAGAAGCGTTCAAGGCATATTTTTTTTATGCCTTCATGTGTCATTTATACGGAAGAGTTCCTTTTTCTTCAATCATGCTCATGAGATAGAGCATTTCAATCATTCTTTCTGCAACAAAGTGAAGACGTGACTTTGTCTATCTATCAAAAAGTTGTCAAATGTATGTATACCTCTTTCCTTGAATGGTCATCTAGACTTCCTTTAGCAACTTCCGTTCCCTTGCTTTAAGATGAAAATACTTCAATCAAACCATTATGCTGTACTTCCTGTTATCATACCTTCATCTTTCTAAACTGTGGATCCCTTATTCACTTCTTCAAGTAGTGATGAACCCTTTTTGTTTTATGGATGAATTCCTTCTAGAAATAGAAGCAATCTCCCTAGACCTAACGGCCTCAATTAGAAACAACCGAGACAAATCTGCTATGTTTTCCTTAGAGAAATTTGTAATATGGGAGAAATACTTACTTGGAAACCAATGTAGACTCTCTTCTTCTCCTTGCTTGCAAACTTTAGCTCCAACTCCAAATGCTATAAGTGGAATTTGCAAAACATCTAAAACATCTAAAACAACCAAGAGAACCAAAAATCCAAATAACATATTCAAACATCTCTAAACAATAAGCCAAGGAGTCATTGTTCTACATATGTAATGTGCATAAATGAGACATAATGTATAGGAAAACAAGGCATTTTTGTATTAATGAAAATTGGAGAAGATTTCAACCCTTGAAAACTTTGATCTTGTAGATCTCTCCTGGCTATCTTGTCTTTCCTTTGCCACAAAAGCAACCCTTCAATCATTCCTCAAGTACATGGATGGATTATGGACCTCTAGACAAAAATGGGACGCACGAGGGCATAACTAAGTGGAATTTGCAAAACATCTAAAACAAGCAAGAGAACCAAAAATCCAAATAACATATACAAACATCTCTAAACAACAAGCCAAGGAGTCATTGTTCTACATATGTAATGTGCATAAATGAGACATAATGTATAGGAAAATGAGGCATTTTTGTATTAATGAAAGTTGGAGAAGATTTCAACCCTTGAAAACTTTGACCTTGTAGGTCTCTCCTAGCTATCTTGTCTTTCCTTTGCCACAAAAGCAACCCTTCAATCATTCCTCAAGTACATGGATGGATTATGGACCTCTAGACAAAAATGGGAAGCATGAGGGCATAACTAAGAGTCTCCAAAAGCCAACCTAGTCGCAATAGCAGGTAATGCATTTATAGGAGGAATGAGGAGGTTGTAGATCCATTAAACTAGGGTATGATCCACTTTAAAAGGGCATAAGCTCCATGGGATAAGTGATACGACCTCATTTGTAGGAAATCGAGGACATCCTTAATAGAGAATGGAAACTTCCATGATGGAAGCCTCTAGAAGCAGAAGCTTAAAAAATATTTTTATTTTTTTCCTTGTTTCAAGGGTCATCACACTTGCAGTGAAAGCAACCTACGCTGACCAATGCTTTTTCTTTTGATGCAACCTGCGTCATCACACTGTTTGAACTAAGAAAGTGCGATGAGGACCTAAATTAGGATTTTTAGCCAATTTAATGCAAAATTCTTAGAACTCTTGGAAAGGGGATGCTTTTGCCTTTGCAAGGGAGGATTGTAAGCTGTGAATGGATGATGATTGATCTGGTTTGAAGGTCATTTGAATGTGTCAAAATGGCCTGTAATAGATTGCCCCCTAAAGTACAATGTCAAAAGTAATCGCCGAGGATTGAAGTGCTTTACCATATGAAAAGTCCGGATCAAGAATAAACTGTTTGAGATCATCAATTGTCTGTTACAATACATTATCATCATTATATCTTTGCTGAGGTAGGCATAACCATACTTAGCATAATCCGTTTTACATGTACAATATTCAAAGTCATGTCCATTGATGACATATTGTGGACCCATGCTTGGATGAATTTTGCATGACTATAGCCATCATACTTTATAATCTCGTATGAATCCTGAAATCGCAACACAGATGGATGAAACTAGATCTGGGGTCTTCTACCTCGTCAGTCGATAGTATGAGTCTAACCATGTGAATGGATGCGCTAGAGTCGAACATGGTAGACACCATCTGATTACCAACCAATGATGAAAGCCGTTAATAAACGCGAGAGGAACCACCAATAATGATAATGGACCTCAAGGTACTAAGTGCAATCTATGAAGTGTGAATGAATGAGTTGGAGTCGAACACCACGCAAAATCTTTTGGGTGAAAGCCAATGATGAAAAGATGTCGCCGAAAGCGAGGAAACTTGCCATTGAAGTGTGAAATCCCCAAGGCATTGAAGGGAGTTTCTTAGTTAACTTCCTGGATAATGTGTTGATGTCGATAGGAAGCAACCCATCGCAGGAGGGCCTTGATTTATCCCCCATCAATGACACGAAACAGGTATCAAGATTTGAAACAAAATGTTGATGAGTAAGAGCTGGTTGAGGGGCGGAAAACATGAAATAAGGCTCAAGGTATTGTAGCAGATGTCAACTGAGGGTGGACTTTCTCATGAACATATCAACGATACTTATATGGTGTTGGCCACATTGACTCAAAGACCCATCATGAAGACATTCATTAAGGTGTGATAAACATAGAGACAAGTGGATTCCCCTACCCAAAACAATCATGGAGGTGAGAGAGTGTCATGTTCAAGAGTGGCTCACTGCCATATATAGGTATTATGCCTTGATTCCCCAATTTCCCAACCGTTTCTGGTCAGTACCTCTTTATTTTTGACATGTTTGAGGAGGATAACATATGCTTGGTCTATAAGTTCATCCTTCAGATGAATCCTTCTAAGTATTTTTAATGAACCCTGAGGAGTGGTTTGATCTTGTCATGCTTGATGAGTCCTACGCTGTTTAATAGTTTTACGAGTCCAATGAAGGTATAACTAGACTTCTTTTTCATTTTTAGAGAGTTTGAAAAAGAGGCGAAAAAGAAAACTACAAGAGGTTTCTTTTCGTAAATTTGTCTCTTGGGCCCGAAAAGGCATAAAGCAATACCTAGGAGAACCCTTTACCCATGTTCAACTAAAGTATTCCTTTTTCGTAAATAGTCCATCTAGTCCAGAAAAGGGTTAAACTTATGTCGGACAAATGTCTTTTCATTTACTTTAACGAGTTCGAAAAGGCAAGGGCTGGACAATCTTTTCATGTTTTGGGAGTATGAAAATAGCTTAAAGAGGACTCCAGGGGGTTTCTTTTCGTAAGTTTTATGAGCCTGAAAAAGCAATAAAGTGTACTCATTTATCAAAATGAGTTGCATTTACAATTTCAATATATAGAACCTGCATCACGTTCCCCAATTGCCATTTAACTTGCTCAGAACACCATAGAAACATTAAAAATATATGACATATGGTAAAATTAGGTAAAAACATTAAAAATGATTAAAATAATGATTTATTTTGACCATAAAGGAGGTAAAAGAAATTTATTTTTACCATTTACCATCTTCAGAGAGCTTTGAGTGTTTTTTACCTTAATTCTTTAGCATAGGATTGCGGCCAATCCTATGGACTATTTTCATTGCTGTCAGTTCCAGGTAAGAGATCTATCCTTTCTCATCATTTTCACTGTTTTCATTTTCAATTTCTTGCGTTTTTTGGGAAAATTTTGGAGTTTTTAGGAACTTAGAAATCACCCTTGGCCTAGCTCATTCTTCCTATATCGGGAGGTGTGATGGGTCTGTTTAATTCACACTGAAAAGTACGAACTAACGCAGTTACCAAGAATGTGCGATGGGACACACTGTCTAGGAATGGGCAAAGCGATGGGCGCAGTAAGGGTTTGAAAATTTAAGTTTTGAGCTAGATTTTCCCAATTTTTTTACATTTGTGATCTAATATGTCTTTTCCTTGTTATTTGTAGATATTTTCTAGAGTGAAAATGGTGTTATCATGGAGAGAAAGGGAACATGAGATGTAATGATGGCAACAAATGATTCGACCACAATGCAAGCATTAAGAAATTGTGGGCTATTGAAGTTCTTCCAGATTCCTGGCATGAGGGCCTAGTTAGAGTTGCTGCAATATTTGGTAAGAGCCCGGGACGTACAAGAGAAATATTTTAGGATCATAGAGCATATAGTCACTATAGATGTTGAAGAAATCTATTCCCTGACAAGGCTTTCACGTAGAGGGGCTCCCATTTCTTTATCTAGATATGGGAGAGGCGGAGAGACAATGAGGGATTGCATAGCTATCCATTGTCAACCTCAATCTCAACTTAGCAAGGATGGGAAAATTGAGATTATAGATGTTCGTGAACTTCCCCTTAAGGCAATCCTATTCACCATTACATGATTAGTCGGTAGCGCTACTCCTCACATGGCTACCAAGACTCAGATGCAATATGTTTTGGAGTGCCTAGCACCTACAGTCTTCAACTGGTGTGAAGGGCTTTTGGTCAATGTGAGGGAACAACTCAATCGGGCAAAGACTGGACGATTAAACAACTTTGGGTATGACTCTATCATAGTATCGTTTGCTTTGTAGAGGTTACCATTACTGCGACCTCAACAGATATCTCGTGAGCTACCTGGACCTAGAGAGCCTCGCATGAGGCAATGAGTAAACTTGTTGGCTCGACACGGAGGGGGGCCTATGATGAGGTTCAGTCCTTTCTCCAGATGGCTGTGAGAGAAATTGATCATGATCGAGGACTACCCTTATGCTGGAGCATATCCATGGAGATCCAGAGTTTCTTTTACCTGAGGGCGAGTAGTGGGGTGACATAGGTAAAGAGTATTGTTATTTTGGATATTTTTGGTTCTTAAGTTTTACAATTATTTGTTTTTGTGAGTGTCAGAGACTAACTATTGGTTTTGCGTGTAGATATTTGGCAGACGCGACCAATGGGCATGTCCCCTCTCCATCGACGAGCACAACCACAACTTGGACACGTTAGAGCCAGTGGGGCAGAGATGGAGGAGCTAGGAGATCTAGACTTGGTAGAGATATTAGCTGAGTTTGAGCACCATGTAGAGGGCCTGACCTGCACTGTTCCAGACACTGGAGTTGATGACATCCCATTCCGTTTACAAAGATACACCATAGAGGTGCCAACGTTGTTGAAATGTGTAATTAGGTTCGGTCTTCATAATGTCTGATGTAAATATAATTTTATTTGATGAATAGACAAAAATAAAATTTATTAGTATTATTTTGAAGCATGGGTTTCATGCTCAAAGTTTTTTTATTTATAGGTCAAGTACACATTGAGTGGTTCTAGGGCTTTGTTATAAAGCCTAGGAGTCATTATCATATGTAAAGACCCTATTGGGCATATTGTATCATGTAAAAGAAATTTATTTTAAAGTCAAAATGTCAAAAGACACCCTCCAAGACAAAGCCAACCTTCTAGAGGAGATGTCAGCCTACAAGCAGGGACAAGTCAACCTTCAGAGATGTCAAGTCAACCTAATTAGGGCTCCAAAGAAAGCATATTTATAGGAGGTATTCGACCTCATTTAGGGGACATCCTACAAGTTCGTTGAAGCACAAGAAGCATAAGAACAATCATCGTTGAAGAAAAGAATAAAAGGAGAAAGAACCAAACTGTTTTTAGGGCTACTTTACCTCATACGTACGAAATGATTAGGGCATCAATTTGCTACAGCTGGGCCGAATTACAGTCACATCAAAAGGAGTCGAGTTAGGTGTTAAGAAGATTGATTTGCAAAGTCGAATTATCAAGGAAAAAGGATCATCCCAAGCGAAGGAGAGAAAATTTATAATTCTGCCCTAATCTACTCACACGTGTGAAACCACAGAGATTGCAGGTACGCTGAAAGTTGTAGACCTATAGTATAAGTCGAATTCTGAAATGAAGCCGAACTTTAGATCATTGAATCAAGTTTGGCTGGCGTTGACTTTGTGGAAGACAAGATGATCAAGAGGAGATGTTTGACTTGGTCTTGGAGGGGCCTTGGTCTTGAGTCATAGGTCTTGGAATTCGTCATCTGAACATTCTATAAGAAGAGAAGAATTCTGTGGGTTTTCCTCTCAAGGGGAGAGGTTTTGGCCCTGGCTGGCAACCTACATATTGCTTCTTCTTGTCTCATTAATCTTTGTTGTTTGATGATAAAGAACATAATAATAATCAAGTGAAAGAAGAAGCTTATAACAAGTACATCAAGTTAAGTAAAAGAAACATCACAAGCAGTTATCAAAGTAAGAAAAATAACCTAATCTAATTGCCCATAGATTTCTCAACAAGCTTGGATCAACCGACTATTGTGCAAGGTTGCCCGTGCGGTCATGTGTTATTGTGATCACCACTATGATTAGTCACCTAGGGCTTTTGAACCACATTTTGGCTTTTGCATATATTCAGATATCGTAGGCCATGAGCCATATGTGTTTCAGACACATTTTTTGTAAAACTCAAACACTATTTACAAATCTAATCTATGGATGTTTTCTACTTATTCTGCTATCCTGTACAATATGTGATGATGATTGTATGTTTACAAATGTTGCAAATGTCTGTCTAAAACAGAATTAGCCAATGCATCTGTTAATGTATTTAAACTTCTTAGGACATGTTGATATTTGATGTAGTCAAAATGTCTCTCTAGAAGGTGAACTCTCAAAAACATACACAACATAGTTGGACTTCTTACTGAATAAACATTATGTAAATGTAGCACCACGAGTTGTGAATCAAGTTTGACAACCAAATGATGAATACCATGTGAAATGGCATCAGACAATAGTTCGATCACTGTGCTATACTCGATATTATTAATTGAGCGACCGATGCAAATTCCTTACAAAATCAGTGACTCGTCATTAGGAGCATAGATTACCCATGCTGTGGAGGAAAGGTTCCGAGTACTACGACTAGCGCCATCAACATAACCAACATATGGTTAAGGGAACTCCAACATCGACAAATCAAATGTAATCCAAGATAAGTAGAGGCGGTAGAAAACTCTTAAGAAAACACATTGCAAACACATCAACAAGCCTATACAATATGTACATAGTGACTATGTAGAAAAAATTCTAAGCATAGTATCTTTTGAGGTACAACCCATTGCGAGGTTGCGCCAAGGGACTTCCGTCAAAGTCTACAAGCTCGTAGGTCCCTTTCACGAGTACTTGTTTAACTATGTATGGATCTAACCACATTGGTTCGAGTTTCCCAACTCCTAATTTATGGGCTTCTTGGTCATACAAGAGAACCAAATCACCTTTTGAAAAGTAAGGGTTTTATCAGTGGATAAAAAAAAATATAATATGAAATGGATTTAACCTTTTTTATTGTGCATATTGATCAGTAAGCTAGACCCATACTGCGCGTCATGAGGTTTAACATTTTGGTCAAATTGTGCTTTGATACATTTTTTGTGCGCTTCGGTGGCCATTGCGGCATCACGTCGAGTCTCATCTAGACGAGCTAAGTGCAAAAAACGTTCTTCTTCGGCAGAGGTAGCGAGGAGAAGTTCTACGACAAGTTTTAATGACGAAATTTCACATTCAATTGGAAGAAGGATTTCCAGACCATACACCAGTTGAAAAGGTGTGAATCCGGTCGCGATTCAGACAAAGGTACGGTATGCCCACAAAGTTGAAAAAAGAATAGTATACCTATTACCAATTCATTTTGTGAATCCCTACCATGCGTTGAAGCATTGTTTTCAAGATCTCATTGATGGCTTCTACGTGGCCATTAGCTTGTGGGTAGTAGGGAGTTGAGCTATCATGCCGTAAGCCCAACTTGGCAGTTAGTTCAGACATCATGCAATTGCAAATTTTTTTGCCATGGTCCGTGACTATAGCTTGTGGTACATCGAATCTCGCAATAATGTGGTTAAAGAGGAATAATGCAACAATTTTGCTGCTGTTGTCATATGTAGGCATCACTTCAGTCCATTTAGTAAAATAATCTACTGCAACGATTATGTAACCATGCCCCTCGACCAAGCGAGGGTTACATGTCATGAATTCAATACCCTATTAGGCAAAGGGTCCAATAGTGACAATTGAATGCAATGGAGTAGGTGGAGCATGAGCTTTACGATTATGGATTTGGCATGTGTGACACTTTTGGACCGCTAAGATACAATCTTTGAACATAGTAGGCCAAAAGTAACTGACACGTCAGATGTTCTGAGCAGTAGCATATCCAAACATATGTCCGCCGCACGCTCCAGCATGGCAATCATTTAAGGATTTCTCGGCCTCCTCATGAGCGAGGCGTCGTTAAAAGATCGTATCGACACCATGGCGATAAAGAGTGTCACCAAATATGATATAATGGTGAGCCTAGTATTGAATTCGATGCTGACCAGAATGAGTGGTTTCAGGTCACAAAGTTTGGGTTTGGAGATAAATGATGATATCTCCATACCATGGATCAGAGGAGTTAATCAGAAACAACGTTTTATCAGGGAGAAAATTGTCAGTTGTTGATTCTGACTCACGAGAGGGAAGTTCGCATATCAGTTCGACAAAGACTAAAGATTTATTAGACATGGATTTAATGAACTCCAAATCAAACTCTTGGAGGATAACGATCCACTTCAAGTATTTCCCCCTAGTAATTGATCTGACATGATGTAGGTCATAGGGTTGCAATCAGAAACCATAATAGTCTTGCAAAGCAGAATATAGTGGCAAAATCTTTGAATAACTTGCATAGCTGCGAAAACTAACTCTTCAACATGAGAGTATTTGGCTCTAGTGTCGGTCAAATTACAACTCAAGTAGTAAATAGGATGCTTGTCGCCTAAATCATCTTCTTGTACCAATACCATAACGATAGTGGTAACAAATGCAACAAGATACAGGAAATAATCTCGATGATAATCAGGGGGGTACAATTATGATGCTTGGGATAATACATCTTTCAAGGCATCAAAAGCCTTTTGAGCGTTATCATCTCAATGAAAGGGAATCCCTTTTTTCAATAAATGAGTAAATCCTTTGGTAAGCTTTGCATAATTAGGAACAAAACGTCGTAGAAAGTTAGCCTTCCCTTACAGGCGTTATAACTGAATGAGAATGGAAGTAGCAAGCAAATCAAGAATTGCTTGGACTTTCAGAGGATCAACATGAATCCCTTGTTTGGGCACAACAAACCCTAGAAGTCGACCAAATTGAACACAAAAGACACATTTATGTAGGTTTAAATGTATGTTATAATGTTAGCATCGTAAGAAGATTCGTCTGAGGTGCATCGCATGGTCTTGATGACGTTTAGAATGGGTAGGAAAATCATCAAGGTATGGTTGCACGATATGCTTAATATTGTGAAAAGTATAGTTCATTGCCTGTTGGAAAGTTGCTCTTGCATTTTTAAGATCGAAAGGAAGTTTACGATAAGCAAATGTACCCCATGGATAGATGAATGCAGTTTTATGCTGGTTTGAAGGGAGTATGTTTATCTGATTGTAGCCAAAGAATTCGTCCATAAACGAGAAAATCTCACTTCCGGCATAATCATCAACAATTTAGTTGATAAAAGGGGTTGGGTATTTGTCATTTGGACAAGGTTGGTTATTATCTCGGTAATCGACACACACTCGGGTCGTACCCTATTTCTTCAGTACAGGAACTATATTCGAGACCCAATCGGTTAAAGGAATAGGATAAATGAAACCAACACGCAAAAGTTTCTCAACTTCTACTTTAATCGCAACAACTTTCTTATGGTGGACCAAATGTAAACATTAACGAACAAGTTTGGCATCCGGATACGTTTTAATTTAGTGCACCTTCGTAGGTCCAAGCAAACACATCATGAAATTTTTTGAAACAAGGCCTTGTAAATTTTAATCTCATCTCGAGAACAAGAGGTGCCTATGTGGATGTTTTCAACAATTTCGGGCTTGACTGAGATATCGAGGGGAATGGTTTCTTGATATTCATCAAATTCTTCTCAGAATCAACCTCATGAAAGGAGATGGGCTTCTAAGGTTCCTCAGTAATATTGGGCAAGGAACGATGATAACTCTTGTCCTAGGGTTTCTCATCTGACATCATGATTTCCATGATGCTTTTGTCGGTGGGAAAGATGTTGTCGAAAGGGTGAAAGTGGGAGACTAAATCTGAATCTTGAGAAGGACAATCAACCAAGTTTACTATGTCATTGTTTTCAGAATCAAAGAGATAGGCCAGAATAGTAGCCTCATAAGCTAGCTCAACAGGGTTGAGCAATATACGGTTGCCAAAAGATTCTATGTTAAAATTGTCAGGTAGCATCCAGGGATCATATGGAATAGTACTAAACAAAATCATATTAGTTGAAGCAACCGTAGTGGAAATGTTGGGAGGAGGGAGCGCGAAGGTTCCCATTAAGGATGAATCTTTTAGTAATCCTACTCCAACATTATCATAAGGAAGTGGACTTTTATCCACGAGTGGTATGTTACCAATAGTCTAGGAATCAACGATGAAAAAGGAAAGCTGATCAATAGCCACAATGCCCCCTTGATGAGGGAAAGTAATCATCAAAAAATAGGATGAGACTACAGTTTTCATAGCATAAACCCAAGTACGACCCAGTAAGAGGTTATAATCTAACGGTCCATCAATGACTTCGACCTCTACGTAGATTGTCTTACTTGCTAATTCCACTTGCAATGAGTTTAAGATCCCATAAGGTTTGAACCCTCTTTCGTCAAAGGCTTTAAGGGTTGTTGGTGACTGGCTAAGCGGTGGAGAATCTAAAGCTTTCCAATATGATAACGGCATGATACAAGTAGAGGCACCTTCATCTACGATTGTGCGTAAGATGGTTTTGCCCCTAACCACAACTTGAATCATGAATGCAAGTAGAGGTGGAAGTTTAGGCCTATAATTTTCATGATTAAACACAACGAGGCCCGAATTCGAAGGACTTGTTACCCACCAGCTGTGGGTAGTATGCACAAGTGAAATTTTTTCTCCTAGATGGTCCTTAGTCTGTTGATTTGGGGTAGAATCAGATGTGCTCTAGCCATGAAAATTGGTGGAGAGGCTAAAGCACAAGAGATCTCCAAGACCCATAAATGGTTTGGGTAGATTCTAACCGGTTTGGGAGATATTAAAATAATTAATATTTTTAATGGAGTTCCTAAGTCTAAACTTAGGAAAAATAAAATATTAATGGGTATTAATATAAAATTGGGTTAGAAGGTTCCAAAAGTCATGGATCAAGCCAAATCTAATCTTAGCCTTTGATTAGAGATGTAATCTCGGTCGTTGAAGGAGCAACGAGAAACGTATAAGAGGTTTGAGGGTTAGTTGGAGAACACACCAGAGTGATCAATCATTCATTTTGCTAGAGTGGGGTTGCTAAGCAAAAGTGAATCAGTGATCAGTAGCGAGGGACAGTGAGTACTGGAGAGAGAGGCAAAGACAATATTGAGAGACCAACGCAGAAGCAGAGAGAGCGAGAACAACAACTAGTTCAGGCCATGCAGAGCCCAACAGGGACAACACAGAGGCTAGAGGGACTGCGTCATTGTTAAAATTGGCAACTAGGGCCAAACTCCATGTGGGTCATCTTATTAATGGAAGCTGATATTTTTCTTGGATCCCACTCATCGAGAGGTGTAGGATTGATCTAAAGATCATCCGATTCCGATAAGTATTCATGGAGATATGAATTTATTTGTGTTATGGGACAATTCGTCAAGGTCGGCCAGCAACCAAATATACCTCACTTGTGCTCAACGTTTTACTATAAAAGGAGGAGGTCTTCAAGTCATTTACACACACACTCTTCTTGTGATCTCTTCCTCTCCACATCTCTTTGGGTTTTGGTGGGAGGAGAAACACTAAGAGTATACGCTAGCCTAAGTCTTATGATGCCCTAGCCGCAGTAAGGAGGATGCCCTAGCAGCAGTCTAGCTGCAGTCAAAGGAGGAACATCTAGATGCTGTCAAAAGAGAAGGCTCTACGCAGATCTAAGGAGCAACTAAAGGAGGCTTCTAGCCACACCATTTAAGGGTGCCCTAGGCCGCAGTCAATGAGGGTTTTTATGCAGCAAGAGGAGGCACTTATACGCAATAAAAGGAAGACCTTAATCCGCAGTTGAGGGTGACACTTACTCACAGAAAGGAGGTCTGTTAGCCGCTGTTGGAGAGGCCCAAATCAACAGCAAATGAAGGCCTAAAACCACTCCCACAAGAGGCTTCTATCTGGCCCTAATCCGCAGTTAGGAAAGGTGCTAATCTGTTGTCCAAGAAGCACTTATATGCTGTCCAGGAGGAGCATTAAAATGTTGTGGAAGAAGCCCTCAAACCATAGTTAGAAGAGCCCTTACCACAGCATTAAAAGGAATCCTCAGACGCAACAAGGATAGAGATACCTAGCCGCAGAAAAAGGAAGTATCTAACCCTAATTTGATGTATGATCTATCAGCTATCCAAAGGAGCTTCAATACGCTGCAAAAGAGGTCAACTAAGGAAGCCCCAACACATCAAGAAGAAGCATGATCGGATTGCTGTAGGTGACAACGCATTGCTGTAGATGGCAGTAATGTGATAGATGCTGTTCCAGGTATGAGACTATTTGTAGAAGTGAAAGCCACAGTCGTAAGAGGAAATTGTGTGATGATGAAGTCTGCCTGCAGACTTAGATCAGACCTAGTAGGACTGATTTCATATGCAGATTGGGTATTGATATACTGATGCATTTATAACTATTTTGAGGTCTTGTACTTCTGTGTTGCTATGTGCTATTCCACAAGCCATAGCACCATAGCAAAGGTTTCTTTGGGGCTACTCTCTCTTAAGTATGTTTTGAAGATCATATAGGAAGCATTGGACAACCTCAGATATCCTCATCAAATCAGCAAGCTTATACATGGGTTAGCTGCAAGCATTAAGACTCATGGACAACAACAGCGTGATAATGCATGGACAACAACAAGTACAGTGCAACAAGTACATTGGGATAGCAATAAGCATGGTGCAGCGGTGGCAATATGTACAACAATGATAAACACTGGGACAACAGCTGCATGAGGTCCCGTATTGTGATGATGGGTGCAGCATGGTGCAACACGGTGAGCTACAACACATGGACGAGATGCAGTACAATGATAAGTGAAGGAGTCACCTTGGAGAATTGGTTGAAGCAGCATGTCTTCAACTGATCTCATGTAGAGATGATTTATTCTCTTATCTAGAAAGTCAAGGTGTTGACTTCTATTGTAAATGTATTATCTCTCTCTCTCTCTCTTTGCTGAACTATTGAAGAACATAGAAGAATTGATCAAGGGTTTCCCCACATTGGGGTTTGTCCTTGGCTAGCACCACATCTTGTGTCCTCTTGTCTTGGCTTGTTTTCTGCGATTTATGTTTATGTTCTATCTGCAGTTTACTTTAATGCTGATGTGATTATTAATTTGGAAAAGATATTGAGCTAACTGTGAAAATTGAAATAAATTGCTCTAAGCATAGAACATACCTAAAATTAACAGTCATCCACGCATAGGCTACTAGAGTGACACAGAGGGTCCCAAAAGCTGCGCAGTGCCTCAGAGGGCTGACGTAGAGGGTCCTGGGACTGACGCGGGTCAGTAGGAGGTTGACGCAGAGGCCAGAAGGGCTAGTGCTAAGTTTCAGAGTTGCCGGAGAGGGTTTCGTGGGATAGGTTTTCTGAATACTTGTTTTCGAATAGAGAGGTATTGCTGCCACGTATTTTTCTCTGTCGGGTGAGGCGGCTAGGCAACCAATTATACTCAAGGAAATACTGCTTAATAATAGACCCTCATAATAGCTGCAACAATTTTCCCGCATTGGGTTTTTCCGGGGACATTTGTCCAAAAATAACGGTGTCACTTGTGTGTTTGTTTTTTTTCAGCCGGTGATCTGTAGATGTTGTGACTGTATTGTGTTTATTTCGGTATTTAAATGTTTTAAATAACTTTTTCGAATTTAAACAAGTAGAAGAAGTAAACCAACAAAATACAAATTAATTTTCTAACAGATAGACTTAGAAAATTCAACACAGTCGACAGCCAGCAACCCCTTACAGCCCCCAGATAGCTCGATCTGCCATTTTCCCTGCCACCTGAGCTAGCCATGTGGTCCTTCGCCCATCTGTTATGAATGTATATTTGAAGGTGGGCCTTCCCACCCCAAAGGTATGGGTTTTCATTGGTAGAGTTGAGTAATTTTCCTTACTTGTCATGGACACTTTTGGGCATGAATTGGTGGGGGAATTCGACCGAAAGAGTGGGTTAGGCTTGTATTCTTGTCTCCACTACCCAATTTTGTAGTTACCCTTGTATCCTAGTCCCGTTGGATCTCCTTTACTGACCATTTGGCTTTTGGTTTGACACTACATGGGAAATCTCGATTTTGGTTGCGTGGTCTTGCTTTCCGATACCACCTACATTACTCCCTTTCCAATCATTTGAAGCCCATTCATCTCTTTTCCCATCTGGGTCCACATGTGTCGATTGGGTCCGTATAAGGTTAGCCTCCCCCTACGCTTGTCCACACCTTGGGTCCGGCCTAGAACCATGTCTCGAAAGTGGATGCAACTAGAAAGAAAATAAAAAAGCATAATTTGGCCACTCTCAAGAGGAAATGTAATACAAAATGCAAAATATGGTCGAGACATACAAATTTGGCACATGGGCAAAAGCTAAACATGAGCTCTACCCCTTATCTGTGTCCATCACTCTGGTTCTTATGGGCCCTAGATGAGCTCAATCCATCATTAAGGAACCCATGATTGTCCCAACCCTCGGTGGGCGATGAATTGCCTCACCTTAAGGGGGTATCCATCGCTACATATTACCCATCATGCTCTCCATCCCCTGGAGCCCGGAGCAGTTATGAAGAAAAATCAATCAAAGGTAAAAGGCATATGAAGAAGGGTCGAAAAACAAAGTTCGAGGTAACTCATATACCACGATTTTCTCCCTCTTACACTCATATACCCAGGTGTGGGTGTCCCTTATTATAACTACATTTGTACCTTGACATGTGGCCTAGATGATTCCCCTGATCGCCACTCCATTCCATTATTATATCATTTTCCACCTACCTCTTAAAGGATGTACCATGGACATGCTACCCCCTTTAGAGGTTGAAACCACCTAATAGGGTCCTTGGTTAACCCCCTATTGAGCTTGGAGATACTTGTACATGCCAAAGCCCACTATGGAGGGGCATGCCGCCATGAAGTGTCCCATTGATCCCATGACTTGTAATCATTATTACTTGATTATTCTAATGATTTGCTGTATTGGAGGGCAAGGGGACACATTTGATTGTATGCAGGATTGCAGGTGGGTCTTCATTTGGGGTTTGGTCTCCCTATACAGGGTCGTAACCCTCTAGAGGGCCACATTGGCACTTGCAGGGTGAACGTTGAGAGCCACGGACCTCCAACATAGCAGATATTACTTCATGGTTCCCCAACAACGTTCATTGATTTCTCGTGTTCCACCTTTTGGATGAAGATGATGCAGCTGGTCCACCATGCACAACCGGCTCCACAATTATACCATACACTTGGTAGTTGTTCCAGGATGCCTCTCGTTGAAGAGGGATTATTATGTCATTACTCCAACCCTTACAGATGATCTACATGCATATTTGATCCATTTGGAGACCCATGAGGATGTCCTCGTGACCCCACACCCACTTGGGAGTACCACATGTTCTTGATTGGAAAACAAGGGGCCAAACCCTTGTCCACTATGTTTGGAGTCCATTTCTACATCATGGTACCCGTTGGACTTCGTCAAGCCTCCTCAAAGGCCCAACGACTCACTTTGTTGATCATTCGACCCTCTTGAGAGGATTATCTTTACATTATTGAGCTATTTGGTGGGCTTGTCACCAAAAGTTTTGTTATTATGTACATTATTTTATTTTTGGGGTTAAATTAGGCATAATTAGCTAAATCGAATCATTAAGAAGTGTATAAATACAAGTGTGATGAATCATTTTGATCATCATCACTTGGATTGTGTCATTCTCTCTTGTGAGATTTTCGCTATGCATTTTGGAAGACGAAATTGGATGAATGGATGAATTTTGATGTTTGGACCTTTTCATTTTTGTCTTGGAGCTTCACTATTGGCATATAATGATGATTGGATATATTCTTTATTACATGTATGTACTCTACTAATGCTATTTTTGTTACTTTCTTATGTCACATGCATGTTGCTGGGGATTTTCGCTATACTAGGCTGAATTTACCCTTTTTCTTATGGGAAATTGTGGACAAGTCATCATATATTGCATATCGCAGTGTAAAGACCTTGAAGCAATTGTCTCATGCCTTAATTGCAATGCAAAATTGTTCTAGAGGCCTCCTTGACTAAGTGAATTCATTCCAAGCATTGAAATATTCTTGACTCCATTTCTCCCAAAGGATTAGGCATCGATCGTCCATAGGTGATCACCTAAAAGCATATTTTTCTCACCCTTATCTCTTTCTTTCAAGGCCTAGCCTCCGTAGGTGACCTAGGGCATCGTTTTTCTCACAATTCACCCATCAAAAAAATTTGATCTCTTGCCCTCTACTGCACTATTGTGTCTCCTAGAAGCCCTCCAAATTTGAAGCAATTCTGACGGTGGGATCTTGAGATATTCCAAGCCCTATCTCTGAGATCGATTCTTGCCCTTGGTTTCCCTTGGCTAGTGACCTCATTGGGATCATTGCATCAAAACTAGTGAAAATTTCCCCTTTGATCCCCTTCTCCCCCTTAATTAGGTCAAGAACACCTTTGATTGACCAACTCCACCTCCTTGACCTAATTTTGGGTCCACTTGGTCCCGTGTGGTCCTGCAACTTACTGAAGATAATTTCGCAAAGACCATCTGGAAACCAAGCTTTCACAAGGGTTGCTAGGACTAGGTCCCTCTTTTACAAGTCCCATTTGCAAACCCTAGCCCTTGAAATCGCCTTGTCCCTTCTTAGAGAGCCTTACACCTTGCTTCTCAAGCAAGTAAAACATGCAATTAAATCTCTCCTGTGAATAGGCCTTGGGATCACTCTTTATCTCTTCATTGATTCATCCATCTGGTGATTCCCTTCATACCGGGTCTCCTCCCATATGCGAAAGTCCATAAAGAGTAGGGAGCCTTGGCTGAGGTGACAGTGGGCTATCGCTCCATTGTTGCCTTTGAGCTAGTAGTTTACCTTTTAGGATCCCCTCCTAGGACCCCTGCTAGTTTGAATGGTAACATGACCTACTTCTCCAATCACTGCTAATAAGGACTTCCTTTGTGCAGGATAGTTCTACAAAAACTTCGAGAGTTGACATAGCTGAAGGAGACTTAGCCAAATCTTCAACTATATTATAATTTTGTGCAGTTCTCGCATGAGGGTTAAATGATGATTTACAAATAATTCCCTTGGGAGGAGGTTTAATTGTCATCTCAGTAGTTGGTTTCTCAATTTGTAGAGGACCAAAGTTAGGTGGAGTCAAACTAGAAGGTTGAGTGGTAGCCTTTCCATTCGAAGGATTTAGATTACCATAGTCCTTGTTTCGGGTAGCCACCAAGACATCTTCCTTATTTCGGGTAGCTGCTAACATCAATACTTGGGAAGAGGAGGATGTGTTTTGTGCAACCATATTTGTCTCCTAGTTCGAGAAAGAGTCCGTCAACACGAAAGGTGTAGTAGATGTAACTTTCAAAAATCAATTGATTTCTATTTGATGTGGATAGTCCTTGGTGAAATGCTCTTCATTACATATGATACAAGGATAACGCGACTTGTGTTTCTCATCAGAAGATTGATTTTTCTGTTTGTATCATGGAGGGTTTCTTGTTTATTATTTCCTTTACCCTTCTTTTTACTTCCAACGACATTATATTGAACAATACTAATCTCGGAAGTGTTCATAGGAGCATTAGGAGAGGGGAATTGATTGGTCACAGTAGGAGCAAACTTCAGATTGGATTGACCAAAAGACTTACTTGTTGCCTGTTGACTAATGAAACCAATCACGCCATCGACAACATGTGATTCCTTCGAGGGAGGTGGTGGAACCGTTTGAGAGGATCACAAAGCATTAGGTATCTTTTGAGAGAGTGTGCCCAATTGGGTATAAACTAAGTCCAAATACTGAGCACGAGCAATAAATTGCTCTCCGGTAATGACTCCGCCCTTGGCAACATCCTCAGTTATATTAGGCAGTAAATATTTAACAAACCATTCTTCCAATAACTTATCTAGAATAAAAGTTTTCAGTCTTGACCAATAAATGACAACGTCTGCACTCATGAATGTGATATGATATGTGAGTAGAGTCAGATTGTTTTAGAGAGGTGAAGAGCTCAGTACCAGTTTCGTAACGAATGGGTAATTGAAAATGAGTTAGAAATGTAGTTTCTAATGCATTCAAGTTGTTGAATGAAGCTCTGGGTAATTCGACAAACCATTTAGCTGCCAGATCAGTAAGAGTTCGTTGGAAAAGACACAAACGAATGGAGTCATCATTTAAGGAGTTCGAAGAACACCATAAATGATGAGTCATGATATGGTTTGATGGGTCTTCTCTAGGATTCCTGTTAAACTTGGGAATATCACTTGACAGTTTAGCTGGAATAGCTAGCCACCAAGGAGAATGATAGATTGGATTGTTGGTAAGACGAGAAAGATCTGGTAATTCTATTGTTGCGATGGAAGGAAACTAATTATTGAAGTTCGTCTATGGAGGTTAGTAACCTTGTGGGTAAAGGTTAATTGCTAGTGGAGATATCTTGGATAATATGGAATGGTTTGTGCCACTGGCACTTGCATTCCACCAGGGTAAGGAGGAGTCTGAAAAGCAGGATAGCCCATACTAGGTTGTCTAGTTCCATGGAAACCTTGATAAGGTGCTTTTGGTATGGTTGTTGTTTGGTAAACAAAGATTTGTGGTATACCTTGTCAAGGTTGTCCAAATGGAATTTTCATCATTCCTAGACTAGGTTGACTGGTTTGTACCCATGGCATGCCTTGAACAGGTTGATTCACTTATCCCTGGGGTATATTCTGACCAAGTGGGTTAGGTCGGGTTTATAATATACTTTGGACAGGCTAGGTAGAAGGGATTTGTGGAATCCTCTGTACCAGTTGAGTAGTTTGTATTTGGGATACAACTTGAACAAGGGGAGTTTTTTGAAGTGTGACTTGGGCAGGTTGACAGATAGGAAATTGAGGTATAGACTAGACAGGTTGACAAGTAGGAACTTGAGGCATAGCCTGGACAGATTGACATGTCAGAACTTGAGTTAAGACCTGACTAGGTTGACCGAAGACAGGAAGGGTAACATTCCAAGGAGTGGCAGGCACTATTGGAAATGGAGCACCAATAGGAAGAGGACTTGTGACAGGCGGAACACCAACTTGTAACATCTGATCATTGGGTGGGAACATTCCAACAATAGGCTGCCCCCCAGCTAAAGGATAAGGAGTGAAAGGAGGTCACTGGCCCCCAACGGGAGGGTATCCAGTATGAGATGGAGCGAGTTGTTGTGGGTGTCCTAATCCATTGTGAAACACACCATATTGTTGATCCAAAGGATTTTGGGGTGCAACATGTGAAACAGGTTGTGGGGTGTTTGGTAAAAATAGACCAGACATTATTCTAGATGATGAAAGTAAAGGAGAAGTCTAGGGACTAGTCGACGCATTGGAAAAGGTTCTTGACAACGATTGGTATCCAGGTGGCATTGATGGATGACCACACAGGTGAGTTTCTGGTGAAGTGACGAACATAGAGGTCGCTACAACTTCAGTCGATTCACTCATAATGGCAGATACAATTTGGGTGACTGTTGCCGATTCCTTCATGGCTAGACTTCTCAAAGGAGTGTGCGGGCGAGTTTGCCGAGGAGAGTTCAAGAGTAAATTAAATCAAGGAGTTTGATGTAAAGGAGCGTGTAATCGAGTATCAGGAATAAAAAATGGAAAATCTTGATAAAGAGGAGTTCCTATAATGTGAATAGGTGATTGAGGGCGAGTAGGCTCTTACTCAGTAATTTCCTCTATAATCAATAAACCAGGTGGAAGTTGTTCTTCTTCAGCACCTGAAGACAATGGTTGTGGATGAGACACGGAAGAGGAGCGTAAGAATAAATTCCTAAAGTGATTGTTGTAGTAACTTGTGGTTCCTCAGGTTGAATTGCCTCAGGTTGTAAGATTTATGAGTCTACAAATTCAGGTTCTATAACTTCAGGTTCTAATGTCTCAACAACTTCTAGTTGAGAAGTTTCAACTCTCTCTAACTCACCAGTTTCGAAGGATGTATCTTCAGGTTCGGTACTAATGGGAAGTGATGACTCTGGTTGATTGATTTCAGGTGTAGTTCCAGATGGAATAGCTTTCAAAGTACCAGGTTTGGAAGATTGCCTCTGGAGGTAGACGAGGCAATCTTTGCATTCTACGCAAATGACAAGGGTGTTCTTCCACGATTAATTAATTGATTTTAGAAACTAAAAACACAAATAAAAATAAAAAGGGGTAACTAGGCATAAAAGGTACCAAATCACAGTGAAATGCAATATATGATTAAGTACGTGCAGACAATCTCCCGAATGCTGTGTTTGGTGTATCATAGTTAAGAAAGCAACTTACTCAACTACCTATGGCAGGATTGCAACCTAGTGGGAACTTCCAAAATATACTTGGAGGTATGTGGAAGCACAGGCCATAGTAGTGCTGTCTAATGCGTAACCATACGATGAGGGCATTCTTATATACTCATTGTAGGTGGAGCGCTGTCCTATATACTTGAAGGTATGTGGAAGAACGTTTCGATATACCTTGATGTACGTGGTAAAACAACCATCCCCAAGATGTAATGCTGACAAATAACGACAACTCCTATGTTTAACGACGCCGAAACACGTCTTCTAGCCTAGACCACTAAATGTGTCGTTAATGTTCCAAATGCTCCTTAGTCTAATTGATAAATTTTAATGTTGATCTTGATTAAAATTTCAGTTTCAAAGCTGGAAACGAATTCACTTGAACTCCTAAAATGCAACTAGGATGAGAAAATGAACTCTTTTCATTCAATGAAAATCTATCTAATAGAAGGGAAGAAGTTTTAGACAGTGATGCAACAAACAAGAACTTCCAAACAAGATCTTCAACTTTCACTATTCCAATGTAAAGATTCAAAGCCGCAATGCATGAAGAAATGATTTTTTTCCAATTTTCAATGCAATAAAAATGAAAAATGACTAGATTATTGAATAAAAAACATTCACATAGATGAAAACTGTAATATGAAAGTCTTTTAACAAGTCAATAACCAAGCTAGATGATTGGAAGCCCTAATTGACAAGAAGAAAAAAAAATGAAGCCAGGTGAACATGATTGAGCAACATATCGTTGCCAAAATAGTCGATGTTAGAATTGTCAGGTACCATCCAGGGGGAAGAGTACTAGACGAAACCATATTAATTGAAGCAATCGTAGTGGAAATGTTGGGAGGAGGGAGCGCGAAAGTTCTCATTAAGGATGAATCTCTAACCCATTGTCAACATCAACTAGTAGGCAACTCTGACATCAATATCATCATCATTAGCATCATCATCTAACAATCAACATCTGCTAGTAGCCAGGTTAATAGCCTCATAAGCTAGCTCAACAGGACTGAGCAACATATGGTTGCCAAGAGAGTCGATTTTAGAATTGTGAGGTACCATCCAGGGATCATAGGGAAGATTACTAGACGAAATCATATAAATTGAAGCAACCGTAGTGGAAATGTTGGGAGGAGGGAGCACGAAAGTTCCCATTAAAGATGAATCTTTTAGTAATCCTACAAATTCAATTTTACAAATTTGAATTTCTTCATTTTTCAACCGACATGAAGAACATTTCTCTTTAACAATTTCTTTTTGAACCAAGCATGAAGAACATGCTTTTACAAATATATAAATTACTCAAGTATAAATTATGAAGTGTGACCATAGTTACAAAAATTAACACTCCCTCTTAACTAGGGAGGTATTAATAATGCCTATCTAGATGTTCTCATGTTGACAAAATTTCTCTATGAAAAGGTTATAACTTATAACAAATCATCATCAACCTTGTCGGCATCTCTGACATCATCAACATCATCTCGTCAGCGTCCACTAGTTGGAATCTCTAACACACTGTCAACATCAACTAGTAGGCATCTCTGGAATTAGTATCATCATCACAAGCATCATCATTTAACAATCAACATCCGCTAGTCGCCATATCTTGGAGATCTAGATAAGTCCGATATCATTACATTTGAGACATGGTGCAGAGAGGAGTCGTTAGACTCCATCACATATCGACAAATGAGTAGATTCCAGATATTCTCACCATGGCTTTGTCGAAAGCGAAGTTCTTGGTGTTTATGGAGCAACTTGGATTGATGGATGTGACCCCTCCTGGTAAGGGGCATCATTGATCGAGGACACTGAGCCAACTCTTCACCCTTGTCTGAGCTACAAAGGTGAGGAATTGAGATGAAGGGCTCCTGGGATTGAGGGATCTATGGACAATAGGGTATGACCCCTATCTGTCATCCATAGGGTGGAATATGTTGCTCCCCCCTATCTTGGTCTAATAGAGTACACCCCAGTTTGCATCATACCCACAAGTTGGGTTGGTTGGGATTATAGCTCCTCGTTTGGCCAACGGGTTGAGAGGGCTTGGGGGTATGTGATCCTTACCTTTAGTAAGTCAGGTATCTCACCCAAGCATTATGATGCAAGGTGTTCTACCACATGCCTCTTGAGGGTCATTGTTGGGAAGATCAGGAAGCAATATGATGGATTAGATCTTATATCATGCCTATTACTCGACATAGGGTGGAAGATGTTTGGTCCCCTATGAAATGACTTGGTGTGAGAGTGTCCAATAGGACCTTCCCCACTGCCATGGACATGAGGTGAGAGTGTCCAATAGGACCTTCCTCATTGTTAGGAGAGGGTGGTAGCTGTAGCTCCTTGATGATTCTTCTTCTTTAGATTCAAGAATGTTTCAACAAATAGAGTTGAGTAGAGATGGGACATGAGATGACACCATGATATGTATGATGATTAAATGATGCAGTTGGAATTTCTCCTTAGCTGAGAGGGAGTGTTAATTTGGCAGCTCAGTGACAAATTCCAATCATGGGACTATATTCCTCTTTCCAAGAGGACCAATTTTGATTTTTGAAGCACTCAATTTGGACAAGGGAAAGTGTATTTTTGAATTGAAGCCCACAATGTCACATTTGATCATGGCGGCCCTAACAGGAAATTGGACACCTTTGTAAGCCTATAAATACAAGTGACCTCAGGCTCATTTGGAAATCATCATCAAGCATCTTCTTCTTCTATCTCTTCATTGGATTGGTTTGCACATGTCTGAAGTTTGGTTTGCGAAATTTGGTTCGTACAGGTTTGAAATCGGAGGGTTGGAAGCTCACACGTGTGATTATGGTTTTTGGCTTCCAGCCGCAGGGTTGGCACATGCATTTTTCAGTTATAGCCGCAGGAACACAAGCTCATGCATGTGGTTGGAGCAACTGAACCGCACACATAACTCTTCCTCCATGCGGTTGGGATCTAGGGTTTCAATTTGACAGTTGATTGCAATTGACTGAGATTGGGAATGCTAAATCTGATTAGTATTATTGCTGGGATCATATTTTTGATATTGTTTGATATTTTTGTATGGGCTCATTGTACTCTCTGTTGAACATTTTATGACAATCTAATAGAAGAAGAATTACAAAGGGTTTTCCCCCTTGTGGGGTTTTTCCCTATTCATTGACCAAATTTGGTGTCTCTTGTTGATGTGTCGATTGTCTCCTATTGTCATTGCATTATTGTTCTATCTTCAGTTACTATTGATTGATGAAAAGTATTAATTGTTATTGAAAGATTGCTAATTGAAGAATTGAATTGGGCTAAAGTAATTGAAACAACATAGAGCATTAAAAAATTAACAGGATGTATGATCCAGGGGGGGTAGGAGCAAAGGGTACTCCTAACATCTGAGGCCAACGAAAAGAAGCTTTGGATAAGTCTTTGGCTGCTCTGCTGGCACTGGGGAGGAACTCGTTGGGGGGGGGGTACTATTTGGTAATAAACCCTCTGACGCTCTCCGTGTTAGTGAACTATTGTGCTTTTTGGCACCTTTGTAATGGTCTCGAGGGTACTGGTTGGCCTCCCAAAGGGGGGGTTGAGGGGAGACTCGAGACCTCGCTGCTCTATTATTTGAAATACCTTGGAACTCAGCTTGTTGCTCCGACCAAACATATTGACTTGAAAGTATGATGTAATCGTCCGAATCGTCCCCAAGTGAGGCGAGGTATGTATGATCGAAGATTTGTAGCTAAATATCTTCTTGATGATCAAGGCTAGGAATCTCTAGTTAGGATACTAGAAGAAGGTAGAGGGGGATGCTCCGAGCTCTCTATATAGGAAGTTATATTGTCCTTTGATCTCATAGTATCTGGGGCACCGAATGAGGTGCATCTCACTCTTCGGCTCCTATAGGTGGCATAATTGGCAGACCCTATCAGATAATAGTATATGGTGATTCATCTCCACTCGAAGCTGTTGGGGCCAAACTTGACGCTACCCTAGTGGGATCTTGAGTGAGTGTATACTGTGCGTCTGAGTATAAGGGGGGCAGACGATGAGGCCACCTTGCAACTCCAAAAAATGCTCTAGGTAGAAGGATATATTTGAGCCAAGGCTCATTGAGGGGGATGTCCAAGTGACCTCAATGTATAATTTGTAGATATCCTCTTTGATGGCCTAATTTAGTTTGTACTGAGTCGGTAAGAGATGTGTTGGTCTGTTAAGGGAAAAACTAGATGGAGGAAGGCCATCTGGGGAGATGGTCATCGTCAAAAGGATTTGAGATGTCTTTGTGAACCATCCATGAGCACGACCTGAGGGGTTATCTGAAGCGATGACCTCCGAAGAATAAAGAGATGTCTTTGTGAACCATCCATGAGCATGACCTGAGGGGTTATCTGAAGCGATGCCCTCTGAAGAACAAAGTGCAGGATAGGGGTATCTTTCCCTCCTGGTAACAGAGCCTTTATATGCCCTAACTCTATGGAGGAAAGAGACCAAGCTAAAAAGGACCTGAAGTCAAAATGGGTGGACCTCAAACTCTGCTTGAATAATGGGCTATGGAATTGTGAGTTTGTAGTGGATGATCTGCTGAAGTAGGGTTTGGACTCTCTCCATTGTGGTCCATTTTGGCTGTAACAAACTGTCCACAAATCTCAAAACCATAGAGGAATATGAGTCTAATAATGGTCTCCATGAGGTGGAGCTTGGACGAGATGTCCTAAAACTATGCTTGGAAGCATTATCACTCGATGAGGGCTAGGGAGATGTAGCCTTTATTGCACTGAGGTTGGAGTGCCTGCGACATACCAAATCTAGGCCCTGTGAACTATACCCCTAAGTAGGTGTAAGATGTGGTGATCTCAATCTCTGTTCGACGGTGGTAGAAGTATAGTTCTACAATTGAGTTCTTCAAGGCATTGAAGATCAAAACCTAAGTTTTACCAATATATATATATATATATATACATATTTCGTTCACCATAATCATCATTCATATGAATGATGATCACAATGAATGGATATTATAGGTTTATATAGCCTTGAAAATGAATGATTATGATGAAAGAGTTGTGACCCTAGCATCTTAACTACTTATTAATATAACATTAATTAATACTTAATATGGTAATATCCTAGATTATATATTAGGTAGTTTATATGTCATTCCACTTGAGTAACTGAAAAAACCTAACGAAAAGACATTTTAAGTTATGAACAATATCGAAGCAATGTAGGCAAATTAGACAATTCTAAGTTGATCTTCTTTGGGAGTATTTTTTGACAAGATTATTGGACAAAAGTTTTTGTAAAACACCACCTCTAACATTAGAATGATTTGAAAGTGTTAGCACTCTATGAATCCCTTTAGGTTGAGGAAAGAGCCACAAAGGTAACCACAAACCACTTTTGGCTAGAAATTAGTCTTTTCTAGAATCTAGCCGAAAGGGGCTCCCTCACTCGAAAAACCTAAAGATTAGAGACTTGAAGCACATATTTTGACAGAGACCAGATCTGAAGAGGATTTTAAAAGTTTATTGGAACTTGTTGAAAGGTTTTGGAATATGGATGCATGTGATCATAAAATACTAGCTCATCATATCTATGCATATACCAACTGGTTACATGCATAGAGGCCTGCATAGCACATACTTCGTATAGGAAAACAATTGTAGTATAGTGGGAAATGAACATATAAACCACTCATCCATACATGACAGAACAAATGAGATGTCATTTACTGCATTTCAATGGGTGAGTATTAAGTGGGAAAACAGAAGATTTAAAGGCATAACACATTTCATTTGCATCTGAAACATTAAGACCCAACTAAACTAGAGCATGCATGATGAATTCTAATATAGCTGCTCCATTATACCCTTAAAGAAGACTGAGGAAGAAACTAAATAAGGTAACAAATACACAAGAGAGAAACAAATTTGAAGTATAATACCTCAAGTATCTCTGCAATGATCACTGGAATAACTCAACATTAAGTATTATTATTAATAAAGATCACATTGCACAAATATCTCTGAAACAGTTCACAATAACATCCAACCCCTTCTAGCTTTTATCATTTGGCATTAAATAGCCTTACATCTTCAAAAATCCCATGACCAGATACAACGAATGTGTTATTCATGAGATAGGTCGAAATGATCACAAAAGTAGTAAGTTATTAAACATATCTTCAGTTTTTTCTTTTAGTAGGAGAAACAAAAACTAACTTATATCTTATCATGCTATCTTATCTTAAACACCATTCTAATCCATGAGATTCTTGTCCTAGTCATCGTACCATGCCTTTAGAAATAAAAATAGGAAACAACAGTCAGCTACCAAATCTGTGTTGCATAGCAACTGTGTAACAAGATTTCAAATTGTGCTTATACCTCCTTTCCTGCCCCAAAATTCCCAAAATGGTCCAACAATATAATCAACACTGTCATACTACCCAAGGCAACCTTCAGAATACCAAAACGTGGTCCATACATTTCCACATTTTCAAACCGAAATCCAAAAATTTCATCATTCAATCAACAAAAACTGCGAAATGGGCCACCAATGGACACGTGTAACTCCCCAAAGGTAGCACTTGTGTAAAATCTGAGATAGGTTTTTGTAGATGAGCTTGTTATGAAGAAAAACCTTTCTTAGTTTCTTTAAATTTGTTGACACCTAATCATCAGGATTGGGTGAATAAGTGTAACTGATGTAAATAAATAATGGAAAATATGAAGAGTCATTGGGAGATGAAATGAACAGTCTCTCCCTCATGTATATAATATCAGAGCTGGTGCTCGGGTGTACCTTGCCGCTGTTCTTGAATATCTGGCTGCTGAGGTTTTGGAACTTGTTGGTAACGCTGTTCCATTGAATATTTGCCTGCTGAGGTTTTGGAGCTTGCTGGTATCGCTGCTCCGTTGACATGGTATCACTGTTGTAAGCCTACTCCGTGGTAAAAACAAATTCTGCTTTCAAGAAACGCCAATCTCATTCGTTTGAATAAGCTAGAAGTTGTTTTTATGGTGTGTTAAATCATTTTTTGATGCCTGCACGTTAACCATTTTTGAAGACCGTGTATTATACAAGTCGTGAAGTCGTGTTCCATTGAGTTCTTAAAGGGTGCATATATATAAACATAGAGTTTTTTAAAGATGACTTATGGTCATTACAAGTGGTGGCATATTTAAAGGCTCATAAGTGAAGTTTTATAATATTAAATGTTTTATGTCCAAAAAAAAAAAAAGTTTGCTGCATAACTGAGGTTCTATGTTGAGGTGTGGCTGCTGGAATGTGAGCCTAAGTTTGGTATTCTACCTCTGCTGGTGCATATGACCTCTGGTTCGTATGCGTTGAAGGGAGTAGCGTATGGTGCGATAAGCGTGGAAGTCAAGTTCGTCATATGGTGGATTTAATACACTGCTCGTTTAATTATTATCCCTCATTATTTTTTTTTCAAAGTTAAACAGAGTTTGCCACCAGAAGTACAATTTTATAGTATATTTCCAAAAGTATTTTTTTACAATACACAGATTTTACAATGCATTCAATCATATCCATTGTGTGAATAGTTCTCACTGGCAAGGAGAACTATCCTGAGTGGTCCCGGATGATAAAACACACTCTCATTTTCAATGAGTTGTGGAAATGAGTGTGTGTTGGAGACGGAGACAAAGAGCCAGAAAAACCTACTTCAGACGAAGAGTTCGCCATTTGGGAAAATAAGAACAACAAAGCCTATGCATTAATTGCAGCATCTCTAAGTGAAGAGGTGAGTCGCCATATTTCGCCATTTTCCCTCGAAGCCTTACAAAAGCTGAAAGAACTCTATGACTTACATTCTGCACTTGAAGTTGTTCAACTCATGATTAAACTCTTCACTCTGAATTACAAAATAATGATCCTCTTGCTCTTGCATCCGAAGTAAAATCTATAATGCATGATATCAAAGCCACTAAGGTTGAATTGGATATTTCTCTTATCGCTTTTCTCAAGGCACTTTATCCTACCTACTCCAATTATCTTGAGTCATTGCAAGCAAATGGGAATCTCAAAGATATTACATTTGACTCTCTTGTGAAAAAAATTGCTGAAAGAGAGAAAGCTTTTGGAAAGAAGAGACTGTGTGCCTTGCTCATAAAGAAAATAATCTTGCCCAAGATTCTTCCAGAGGAAGAGGTGGTCGAAGAGGAAGAGGAAGATATTTCAGAGGCATGGGGGGCAGACACTCTCAAGGAGAAAAGTCAGATTTGCACCGCATACACTGCAAAAGAAATGGATCACATGATGCCTCGACATGCAGGTTACCTTGGGACAAAATTGAGCAATAAAGAAATCAACAGAAAGGTAAAACTAATGACATAGACAAAGGTAAAGTACCTAAATTTGCTCATTATGTTGTGGCACAATGTAATATTGGAGTAAATGAAGACTTATTTAATGCTTCACTTGCTTATTGGAAAAATGATTGGTTGCTTGATTCAGGAGCAACTTGCCACATGACTCGTAGGAAAGATTTTTTTTGAAGAATTTACTGACAATGTTGATGGAGCAGCATACTTTGTAGACCAATCAAAACTCAAGCGATCAGCGCTTGGCACAATCAGGCTCAAATTGCATGGTTTTCCAAACTTTCTTCTGCATCATGTTCTATATCTCCCACAGCTGAAGAGAAACTTGCTGTCCTTGGTCCACATCCGCCAGCAAGGTCACTCCATTCATATGTTTGATGGCAAGCTTGAGGTGAGAAAAGCATCTGACCACTCACTTGTCATGAGGGGGATAGAAGGAGAAAGACTTCTCAAGCTGCAGGGTACCTCTGCTCGTGCACAACATTTCTCATACAACTCTCATTATGAAGAAGGTACACTTCCATCAAGTTTATTATGGCATGCTAGATTTGGACATTTGAACTATGACAGCCTTCGTTTGTTGAAGAAAAATGGTGTTGCTAGTTTTCCTACAATTCCTAGGAAACTTAAGCAATTTGATGCTTGCATTCTAGGAAAGCATAGCAAATACTCTTTTCATGATTCACATTCAAGAGCACATAGAAAACTTGAACTCATTCATTCAGATTTATGTGGTCCAATGCCTGTTCCTTCTGGAAATGAAAATAAATATATGATGACATTTATTGATGACTACACCAAAATGTGTTGGGTTTATTTATTGAAGAACAAATCTGATGCTTTTCAAACATTCAAGAACTTTCATACATGGATTGAAAATGATGCAGAATCTCATATTGGCTCTATTTGCACTGATAATGGAAAATAATATACTTCAAATGAGTTTGAAAACTATCGTCGCCAACATGGGATCAAACATCAAACAACTGTGCTTTATAATCCCCAACAGAATGGTGTAGCTGAAAGAACGAATAGGACAATCTTAAATATGGTGCGCTCCATGATGTTTTTCAAAAATGTAAAATTGATGTTTTGGGCTGATGCAGTTCTATGTGCTGTATATATAAAGAATAGATGTCCATCTAATGCTATCAGAAACATGACTCCCTATGAAATGTGGTATGTGCACGTTCCTTCGGTAAAGCATCTCAGGGTCTTTGGTTCCACCTGTTATGCCTTGATACCAAAGATACATAGAAACAAACTTGGTGCAAGAAGTCATGAGTGTATCTTCATGGAGTATTCAAATACCTCGAAAGCATACTGTCTCTATGATGAATTCAATAAAAAGTTTGTTGTATTTAGAGATGTAATCTTTCTTGAATCATCCAAAACTGAC
The DNA here is from genome assembly GCA_000404065.3 of Pinus taeda. Lineage (NCBI taxonomy): Eukaryota > Viridiplantae > Streptophyta > Pinopsida > Pinales > Pinaceae > Pinus > Pinus taeda. Next base: position 193,060 of record APFE030084940.1, read on the forward strand.
AATGTTGTTGAGCGGCAACTTGATCGCTTGGATAGATTTGCAAATGCAAAATCATTTCAAGAATTTGATAATCGGAATCCACATCTTGAAGGGGGGATTCCTATACTAGATCAACCTGTGGAATCTTCTTCTGAAGAACTCTCTCCCCTGCATAAAACTCCAACAACGGATGATACTTTAAGTGATGTGATTGATAGAATTGGGAGACTCAATCTTGATTCAGTCCCAACTCAATCAACGAAGCAGCCCAAACCATCTGAGAAAGGTCCCTCAAAGTCGCTGACAAAGACATTTGAAAGTGTTCATCCTAATGAGGTTGGAAGGAGAGGAACTAAAAATTCAAACCGGCAAAATGGACGTGATGTAGATGACTCTGATATGTTTCTTATGATTGTGAATTGAATATGTCTACATATTTCGAACCAACTTCCTTCAAAGAAGCTGCTTCTCATGATGAATGGAAAGAAGCGATGCAAAAGGAGTGTGATGCTCTGATAAAGAATGGCACTTGGAAGTTGGTTGATCCTCCGTTAGGAACCAAACCAATTGGCTGCAAGTGGGTCTACAAGAACAAGTATAAAGCAGATGGCTCACTTGACAAGCACAAAGCCAGGCTTGTGGCAAAAGGTTTTGCACAGAAGGAAGGAGTCGATTATGAGGAGACTTTTGCCCGCACAGCAAAATGGGCTACCGTCCACACACTCTTTGCACTAGCAGCTCAGAACGGTTGGAAAGTCCATCAAATGGATGTAAAAACTGCTTTCTTGAATGGAGATCTAAAAGAGAATGTTTTTATGTCCACACAATGAAGCACGTTCTCAGGTATTTACAGGGAACAATTGATTATGGGCTCTTGTACAACAAGGGGAAGGATATTAGGTTGTGTGGATTCACTGATGCAGATTGGGTAGGAAGTTCAGTGGATCAGAAAAGTATCTCTGGGTACTATTTCAACTTTGGATCAGCAATAACCTCCTGGTGCAGTAGGAAACAGAAGTCCGTGGCTCTGAGCTTGTCTGAGGCAGAATATATGGCAGCAAGAACAACTTTGTGTGAGGCCATATGGCTTAGAAAACTGTTGGTAAACCTATTCAGAAGAAATATGGAGGCGACCAGGATCATGTGTGATAATCAGAGTTGCATCAAACTCTTTGAGAATCCATTGTTTCATGATAGGTCAAAGCATATTGATATCCGGTGTCATTTGTCAGAGATTGTGTCCAACGTTGAGCTGTACAGTTGAGCTACACTCCTATAGGGGAACAAGTGGCAGATATCCTCACCAAGGCCCTTGGAAAGTCAAAATTTGACTACTTCAGGGAAAAGATGGGGATGGTAAAGAACCCCTTTCAGAAGTAGTGTGTTAGTAGCACGAATGAAGAGGGAGTTTGTTAAAATTGGCAACTAAGGCCAAAATCCATGTGGGTCATCTTAAATATGACAACTGATATTTTTCTTGGATCCTTCTCATCGAGAGGTGTAGGATTGATCTAAAGATCATCCGATTTCGATAAGTATTCATGGAGTTATGAATTTATTTGCGTTATAAGACAATTCGTCAAGGTCGGCCAACAACCAAATAAACCCCACATGTGCTCAACGTTTTAGCATAAATCAATGTTCCACCAAGGCTCCGGGACGAGGGGACGAGGGAGCGAGGATACGCGGGAGCGGCCTATGCAAAAGCTCCCCGCCAATTTTTAGGAAATATGGGGGGACGTAAAGGTATTAAAAGCTTATAAATATAAAATATGATTTATAAATTGAGTCCACTATGACAATTGGGTTTGAATTGAAAAGCTGCAAAGCATGATCATTGATATGAATATCATTATCTAATATCATATAACTTTAAAATTCCAATTTTCAATCATACCTCATACATTATGATTAAAGTTTAAACCATATTGATGTTCCACTTCCTACTATGAACATTGAAAACTGAATATTGAATATTGACATAAAATTATAAAAGTCAAGTCTGATACATCAAGAGTCAAAATTTTATAGAGTTAGAATAACATAAGAACATCAACATATCGAAAGTTAAACGAGCATAATTTTGCTCAAGCCTCAAGGTAATGCCCTGTTAGTCTCTGCATCTAGCTACTGCATGAATAAATAAGGATCAACCATATCACCATCTGAATCTGAATCACTAGCATTCTCAAACATGCTAAGTGGCACACCAACCAACCCCATCTGTCTCTCATCAAGTCTCTCCTCCATATCTACCTGTGCATCATCCTCTGGATCAACATCCCATCGTGTTGCTAGTCCCTTCAAATACTCAGGTGTCTTCCTATGCTCAAGACGTAGGGCACTGTGCACAACAACTAACTTCTCCACTCTTTTAGAGGTAAGCTTGTTCTTCTTGATAGAATGGATGAAGCTATATGTGGACCAATTCCTCTCTGCTGCAGAGGAACTAGGAGCGTCTTGCGAATGGAGTGAGGGGCCAGGGCGAATAATGAATTAAATTTATAAGAAAACGGATTAAAACCTTAAAGTATTAAAACTAATGTTAAATTTTAATTATAAACAAAAGTTTATTTAAAAAAATCGAGCCCCTCGACCCCCCACGTCCCACCTCGACCTTTCCCCTCAACCCCCCGATGACCCCCCACAACCCCTCGACCTCGTTTTCGGAAACGACCCCTCAGCACAAGGAAACGCCCCCCTGGCACGTCCCCTTGCATGCCTTGTTTTTTGGGAGCATGGGGAAACGACCCCTTCTCGTCCCCAAGTCCCCAGAGCGCGGGGGAGCTAGGACACTAGACCCCTAGGGGTGGGGGCGAGTCCCCGTGGAACACTGGTATAAATATAGGTGGCCTTCAAGTCATTTCAACACACTTGGGATCTCTTCCTTTCTCTACTTGTCTTTGGGTTTTAGGAGGAGGAGAGATCCTTAGGAATAACGTTGCCCTGATCAAGAGGGCAGAAAGCTAGAACTGCCGAAAAAGTCGGAATTGCCAGAAAAGCCGAAACTGCCAGAAAAACCGGAATTACCAGAAAAGCTGGAATTGCCAGAAAATCCGGAAAAGCCGGAATTGTCGGAAAAGCCGGAACTGCTGAGAAAGACGAAACTATCGGAAAAGCCAGAAACGCCGGAAAAGCCAGAAATGCCGGAAAAGCCAGAAATGACGGAAAAGCCGTAATTGCCGGAGAAGCTGGAAAAGCCGAAAATGCTAGAAAAGCCGTAACTACTGGAAAAGCTGGAAATGTGGGAACCGCTGGGAAAGCTGGAACTGTCGGAAAAGCCGAAACTACCGGGACTGCTAGAATTGCTGGGAACTGTCGAAACAACCGGAGCATCTGCCTTCGAAGGAGAGCAGCATGCAAGGGACAACTAACTAACATTGGGATAGTTGTATGGTACTTAGCAACAAATACACCAAGCATGCAAGGGACAACTAGCATGCAACAACAAGCATGCTAGGGACAACAAGCAAGCAAGGGACAACAAGCAAGCAAGGTGCAACCAACACATAGGTCAGGATGGCAACATGGT
>APFE030084940.1:197092-234777 GCA_000404065.3 Pinus taeda
GGCTTTGTCTTCTGCATTTATGTTTACTGTTTCTATCTGCAGTTTCTTTATTGCTGGATGTGATTGCTAATCTGGAAAAGATATGGAGCTAACTGTGAAAATTGAAATAAATTGCTCTAAGCATAGAACATACCGAAAATTAACATGGTATCATAGCTGAGGTGAAGACAATGCCCAAGCAAGAGTGAAAGAGCAATCACCGAAGACAGTTGGGAAAGGACAAAAGGATCAGTGGATTCCTCATCCCTCTTCAAATTCACCAATGGTGAAGTCGAAGCAGAGAATATTATCAGAATGGTGCAGTGGAATATGGCCTACCTAAAGATCACTTCATTGGAAGACCGGATCTCAGGGTGGAAGGAAAGGCATATAACTAGTTTGGCCATTATGCGAAGGAGTGTCCGAATGGCAGGAACACATCACTTGATAATGATAACAATCATTCCAGGGACATCTTCAATGATCAAAGGAATGACAGGTAATGCATATCATCAAGGAAATGGCCGACTCTTCATAGAAAGCAAGGAACCCTAGGTAAGAAGAATAAAATGTTGTTTTTGATAAGATAAAGAAGCGTTATCTTGTATTGGCCCTCTCCTTCAGATTCTTTGGGAATCTGGCTTATAGATTGTAGTGCTTCAGGGCACTTCACCAGATAGATGGGTGCACTCTTTAATTTGGTAGAGATGGAAACAATCGTGGGATTATACTTGGAGTCGATACCACCTATCCCGGAAAGGGTGTAGGGAATGTTAACTCTCAATTGAATAAGGGTAACTTGATTCATTTACAGAATCTCTTTTATGTACCTAATCGCAAGAAGAACCTGGTGTCCATCTCGGAAATGGAAATCAAAGGTTTCAGGGTGGCATTCATTGATGGAAAGGTACATGTTAAAAAAAATATAATTTCAAAGATGCTTTTTCTTATGGGTTCAAGGTTGGCAATTTGTATCAAGTTGCAGGATGGCCCATTGGGGATCATGTCAATTGACATATCACATTTGTAACACCGAAGGTCTACCTATGGGCCCTGCCTGATGTGAGTCAAATGGTGATATGGATGTCTGAATTCAAGTAGAGCATGAAGGTACATGTCTGAGATGTACCGAAGGAAAACCTTATAAGGGGACCATTCCCCTCATGCAGTAGGTCCACAGGTTTGGAACAACCCGAGGAGTTTGAGATTCATGATCGGGAATCTCATGTATATAGGTGGAAGAAAGCCCTCTATGGCTTGAAGCAAAACACCCTAGGTGTAGTATGAGAGGATTGATAGCTGTCTGATGAAGCTGAGATTCACTAGATGTGAAACCGATCCAAACCATTGCCCAAAGGTTGTGGATGATAGACCTCTCATATCGGCACCTTATGAGGATGACTTATTTCTGACAGGTGCAGACCCTCTCATTTGCAGAAGTAAGAGGGAGTTGGATTCCAGATGTGGAATGATAAACTGCGAGCCTGTGACTACCTCGAGGATCTTAACTTTCATAAGTTATATGGTAGTGATGTCGGACCAGATTTGGGAAATGCCTCTGAGTTTCATAAACTCATTCGTGTTGATGTTCTTGGTGAACTTCTGTCCGGATATATGTTTTGTAGTTAGCATGGTGAGCTCATATTTGGTTGAGCCTCACTAGATTGGTGCCAAGAATCTTCTGAGATATCTTCGGGGCATAATCTCTCATGGATTGAGATAAACTGTCGGAAATATGAAACTGCATGATTATTCGAATGTTGACTGGGCAGGTAGTGTGGAGGATCTCAGTGCTGGTTCTCTTTGGATTTTGCTTCGATATCATGGACGCGCAGGAAACAAAAGTTGGTTGCTATAAGCACTGCCGAGACCGAATACATAGCTACGAGTATGATCTCGTGTGAAGCTGCATGGTTGCAGAAGTTCTTAAGTGAGCTGTTTTAACACATGACAAATACCACTGTGATTCTCTGTGAGAACTAGAGGGGGGATTCGATTATTGAGGAATCCTGTATTCGATGATTGCTCCAGCAGATAGACATCATATACTGCCTTATCTGCGATAGGGTAAGTCGATGAGCGAGGAGATTCCATCGTATTGAGACTAATGTACAGGTCGCAGACATTTTGTCAAAGCCCCGGGGAAAGGTTAAATTTGTGACTTTCTCGAACGACTTGGAGTCGTTGAGAGACCTTCTTATAAGGGTCCTGCATGTTGCATGCATTGAGCTTTGGGAGCTCTGGGGGGCTTGGGGTACTCACTGGAGCAACATACGACCACAGGGCAACTCACCGTCCCCTGGTGGTGCGCTATGAACAGGATGATGAGTTCTTTTGTGGGACGGGATTATTAGTTGTCCCGTGGCAACTGTGGAACAGGATGTTTAGTTCTCCTGTGGGCCGGGATGATTAGTTCTCCTATGCGCCAGGATGATTACTTCTCCTGTGGGCCAGGATGATTTGTTCTCCATGGCGACTATGGAACAAGATGATTAGTTCTCCTATGGGCCAAGATGATTAGTTCTCCATGGTGACTGTGGAACAGGATGATTAGTTCTCCATGGCGACTGTGGAACAAGATAGTTCTCTTGTGGGCCAGGATGATTAGTTCTCTGTGGCATCCACTGACAGGATGATTCGTTCTCCTGTAGATAGGATGATTAGTTCTCTTGTCGAGGCATCCTACCCATGCAATCCGGGACTCATGGGAAGTACCTCTCATATGATCAATGAGCAGGGAAATGAGGATAGGGACCATAGTAGTACTATCGATGGATGCATCACTGTATCTACCGTACTCCCTATGCTAGGATGACCTCTGTTGATCTGGGATCAATGAAACTGATCTAGGATCAGTATGAGTGGTTTGAGACCAGTGTAACAGGAATCGCCGATTCCTACGATTACTCGCGAGTCCGGATCTGCTCGGCCACTAAACGAGCCGTTTTGAAACTTTACGAGTCAACTCGCGTTGACCGAGTTTGACTCGTGGTCAACACGAGTTTGACTCGCGATTTCTGTTTTTAAGCCGATTAATCGGCGGTTTGACTCGCGATTTCTGTTTTTTAAGCCGATTAATTTGGGAGATGATGCCCTTACGGTACACCAATATTTTCCCGGCCCATCGACCCTCCGATGTTTTAGCGATCGAAATCCACTTAATTTTGTACGGAATGTGGTGATTGGTGCAACTTTAGAGATTAATCGATTTTCTTTCTCATGGCGAGGAACCCTGTTATTTCTATAACATGTCCCAGGCCGAGTCTTCACACGAAGCAGCATATGGGTTAGTGAAGTATTCATTCAAAGTAGGCAAGGGTATGGTATTGATTAATTTAAAATTACATATTAGTTAGATGTTTATTATTTGTCTGATTGGTTGGTCTTTTAAATGATGTAATTATCTGTGTCCGAGTGTTAACTTTAATTTCAAATGGTAACGGTTGTTTCCCTGAATAAAGATAATTATGTATTAAGGGTTATATCAATTAGTTATGGGTTTATTTTATATTTTCATTATAGTATCTAGTAAATGTGAATATGTTTAAAATTTTTGCTCATGTATTATAAATGATTAAAAATAAATAAATTAAAGATATATTATTTTTCAAATTTTATATTTACATAAATCATATTTAGTTAATTGTTTGATAAATATATAATTAAGTTCACTATAAAATTTTGTAAAATATCAAAATTAATTTACTAAAATCTGACTCATATTATTAAATTGTACAATTTATTTTAATTTTAATTTAAATGTTAATTTTTTAATAACGTTTATAACATTACTTTTAAAATATTTAAATATTTTCTTATAATAGGAAAATTGAAAACAAAATTTTTTTGATATCATAATTTATTTAATATCATAATATATTGTTTTATTTAGAGAATTTAAAATGTTTCTTACTTAATAATAAAGTCTTAGCATTCAAAGGTTTAAAAAAAGTTTTGTAAACTTTTAGAAGCATATGCTTCTAAGGACTCAAGACTCAGTGTTTTGGATCATGTGTGGACTCATAACATATATGAGATACTTATTTATTCATGATATTTTGGACATCTATTGATATTATGCATTGTTTGGACATGCCTTTACCAAATATTAATGAAAAATGGTTTTTTTAATTCAATATATGTGTATATTTTTATTTAATGAATTCAACGATTTTTTGCCGATTTTTTCCCGATCCGATTAAAACTCTTCGCTCTTTTGCCTCGCCGATTTATTGCCGATTCCGAGTCTGGTAACATTGTTTGAGACACTCTCTTGTGACATTGATCTGGGATCAATGAAACTGATCTGTGATCAGTATGAGTGGTTTGAGACACTTTCTTGTGACATTGATCTGGGATCAATGAAACTGATCTGGGATCAGTATGAGTGGTTTGAGACACTCTCTTGTGATATTGATCTGGGATCAATAAAACTGACTTCGGGTTAGTAAGAGTGATGTGACACACTCTCTTTAGATGAAACTAAGTTCGGGTCAGTAGAGAATGGTATGAGGCATTCTCAATCAATTTTTTTCTTCATGGTTCAGCAGAGCAAAGCAAGGCAGAGCAGAGCAGTGCTCAGCATATCAAAGTAGAGCAGAGCTCAGCAGATCAGAGCAGAGTAGTGCAGGGCACTGGTGGCAGAGATAGTATAGTCGAACATATGGATCAACGAATGGAGTTCTCCCTAGTTGAGAGGGAGTGTTAAAATTGGCAACTAGGGCCAAACTCCATGTGGGTCATCTTATTTATGACATATGATATTTTTCTTGGATCCCTCTCATCAAGAGGTGTAGGATTGATCTAAAGATCATCTGATTTCGATAAGTATTCATGGAGTTATGAATTTATTTGCGTTATAAGACAATTCATCAAGGTCCGCCAAAACAAAATAAACCCCACATGTGCTCAAAACGTTTTAGTATAAATAGAGGTGTCCTTCAAGTCATTTCAACACAGTTGGGATCTCTTCCTCTCTCTATTTGTCTTTGGGTTTTAGTAGGAGGAGAGATCCTAAGGAATAAAGTTGCCCTGATCTAGAGGGCAGGAAGCCGGAACTGCCGGAAACGCCGGAACTACCGGAAAAGCAGGAAGTGTTGGAACTGCCGGAAACGCCGGAACTACCGGAAAAACAGGAACTGTTGGAACTGGCGGAAAAGCTGGAACTACCAGAAAAGCCAGAAAAGCCGGAACTGCCAAAAAAGCCGGAAAAGACGGAACTGCCAGAAAAGTCGGAACTGTTGAAAAAGCTGGAACTGCTGGAAAAGCCGGAAATGTTGGAAAAGCCGGAATTGCCGGAAAAGTTGGAACTGCCGGGATTGTCAAAACTGCCGAGAACTGCCGAAACAGCCGGAGCATCTGTCTTCGAAGGAGAGCAACATGCAGGGGACAACTAACTAACATTGGGACAGTTGTATGGTACTTAGCAACAAATACACCAAGCATGCAATGTTACGTCTAGCATGCAAGGGACAACTAGCATGCAACAACAAGCATGCTAAGGACAACAAGCATGCTAGGGACAACAAGCAAGCAACGGACAACAAGCATGCAAGGTGCAGCGAACACATAGGTCAGGATGGCAACATGGTGCAACAATGGCACATGATGCAGTACAATGATGGGTACAATCATGATTAATGAAGTGCGATGAGATGCAACATAGTGATGATGGGTGTAACATGGTGCAGCGCGGCGAGGTGCAGCATGATGACAAAATGCAGCACAACGATAGGTGAAGGAGTCACCTTGGAGAATTAGTTGAAGCAACATGTCTTCAACTGATCTCATTATCATCTTCTTAGATATGATCTATGCTCTTATCTAGATAAGTCAAAGTGTTGGCTTCTCTTGTAAACGTACTATCTCTCTCTCTCTCTGCTGAACTATTGAAGAACATATAAGAAGAATTGATCAAGGGTTTCCCCAAATTGGGGTTTGTCCCTGGCTAGTGCCACATCTTGTGTCCTCTTGTCTTGGCTTGTCTTCTGCGATGATGTTTATGTTCTATCTGCAGTTTACTTTAATGCTGATGTGATTGCTAATCTGGAAAAGATATGGAGCTAATTGTGAAAATTGAAATAAATTGCTCTAAGCATAGAACATACCTAAAATTAACAGAGTTGCAGTGTAGATGTAGTGTTGGGAGAAAGGACTAACAACAACACAGATGTAGAGGAAGGTGTAGTGCGGATGCAGTGCTGGGAGAAAGGATCAGCAGTAGCACGGATGCAGTGGGACCTATCGTACAGATGCAACAGTGGTAGTGGTAGAACCATGGGCAGCAATACAGGATGCAACAGTGCAGAGGATGTTGGGCAGGGGGGCCTAGCATCAGCACAGGTACCGATGTCAGATGATCAGAGTAATACTCAATGAGGAGTATTGCTAGAGCACAATCCTCACTAAGAGGGAGTGTTGATTTGGGGTAGCATCATATGTGCTCTAGCCTCGAAATTTGGTGGAGAGGTTGGGGTACATGAGATCTCCATTACCCAGAAAGGGTTTGGGCAGATTCTAAACAGATCAGGAGATATTAAAATAATTAATATTTTTAATGGAGTCACTAAGTCTATACTTAGGGAAAATAAAATATTAATGTGTATTAATATGAATCTGTGTTAGAATGGTCCAAAAGACATGGATCAAGCCAGATTTAATCTTAGCGTTGATTAGGGACTTAATCTCGACCGTTGAGATGTCAACAAAAAAAGTATAAGAGGCTTGAGGGGCACTTGGAGAACACACTGAGGGACACCAATCAGTTCAATTTTTGGTGCGGGGTTTGCTGAGAAATTGAACCAGTAGTTTGGAGAGCAGTCAGGAGGTAGCAAGTATGGAACAGAGAGGCGAGAGATCAGCGCAGAAGAGGCAGACGCAAGACCAGAGGAAGCCACGAAGAGGCAGCAGAGGCTGCGCAGAGCCAGAAGGGCCTCCGTCATCCACGCAGAGGCTACAGGAGTGATGCATAAGCCTAGAGAGGCTGCACAGAGCCTCCGTAGGCTGACGCAGAGGGTTTCAGGTTGTAGCAGAGGTCAATAGGGCCTATGCTGGGTTTAGGAAAGCGCTGGAAGTTTGTCTATCTGTGGGTAAGCCAGTTTAGAACCCTGTTGTACAAGAAAATTGCTGAATAATAAAATCCTCCTTTGCTGCACCGGTTTTCCCACATTGGGTTTTTCCGGGGACATTAGTCCAAAATAATTGTGTCAATGTGTGCATATTTTTGTTTTTGTATTACGATGTGATATCTGCAGCAGTATTTATTTTAATGTTTGTTGAAGTAATTTCATGAATAACTTATGATGAAATAAGTAGGAAAAGTAAATCAGTTGCTGCAGTGATAGAATTTTCACAAGGCTCTCCAACTCTTGCAAACCTCTTAAATGGTTGATACTGACTTGCACAGCGACTGTGTGCAGCGATGACTGCGTAGCAGCAGTGTGCAGCAAATGACTCTGTGGTAATTGTAACTCTATCGTCGATCATTGGCTTAGTTGCAAATCAATCCTTATTCTTCAACCATGATAATTAACCAGCTTGAACTCAGCAATGTAGACACTGTGCAAGACATATGGCGTTGATTTTGTTTGATTTGAATTGGCACCTATTTTGCCAAGTAGCATGATGTGATAAGAGGCTGCATTTGGGGTGACATGATGATTTGTGGATGGGAATCATTAGAATGCTTGGGTGGATACGTTGCTTAGATAGTGGGGGAAATATATAGGTTATGTCATGTATAATATGTAATCGTGGTCTTTTGAGGGAATAGGTTTAGGGTGGGATGGGGAAATAAAAGTCATATGACTAATGAATAGGGGATAGGGTAAGGGATTTATGAATGAACAATGGGAGATTGGGGAATATAGGTTATGGAATTAGGCAAACAAGGGTAGATTAGAAAGGGGAAAAGAAACAGGATATTCTGAAAAAACCATTTTGCTTGAGCAGCAGAACTTCGATTGTAATGAACTCAAGATAACTTTCTGACAGACACATAACTGACACATACCCCATGATTTGACTGTTCAAAATTTTGTAACCATGACTCGCAATGACTCGATACTGTTTCATGCTTTGACTGGACCATTTGATGGCTAAACTCATGGCAATGTTGGACAGTGACTTTCGAACTTATGACAGCGACAATGATTATAAGTTTGACTTATTCAAACTGAAAATTAACGAATTCGAAAGATATTCGACAAATGAAACTACTGACCCTAACAGAAAGCACACATTTAGCACTTGGCCAAATAAAAAATCAGGCTGCACTCTGTAGATGCCTTGCAATTTTTATTTCTTACAAAATTAACATGTCTACCCTGCCAATTGAATTCTACACTGTGTGGATGGTATGTTTTCTTTTGAGGTTACTTTAAGCTCCAAACATTCTAAGATGCCACTTTCATTACAAACATATTGTATCGTGCTCGATGATTCATGCTCATCAGAGGCAAATGACTGCTAGAGGCAACACAGCTGACTTGCTCTCTTCTAATGGCACCTTGCTTGCTCTATTTTTTTGGCCTTACGGGGGCGTTCATTATTGCATGATTGAGTTTTCATCCCCACTTTAAGATACATTTCTGTATTATTTGATCATTGTCTAGAGAGCTGTCATAAGTACTCCCTGTTTGGCTATTAATACTGGATGTAACTTGAGGTCATCAGTCGATATTAATATAATTTTCTGCTTTTTTGTATTTTTTTTATTTATTTATTTCAAACATATCTCAGAATTTATCATGTGGTGCTGTTTACTCCTAAGGCTTAATTTAATTCAAATCTATGATTGAATCTGCTACCTGGGTGCATTGTTTTAAAATGTGATTTCTTGATTTTTTTTTTCTTTATCTTGTTTTTTTATTTTTTATTTTTTATTTTCTGTTTCTTTTGTTTGTTGCTTCTTTTTGAGGCCACCTCAGATCACCCCTAAGGGCACTATTAATGTAGGTCACTTACCCGAGGACATTATTGGATAGGCTCTTCATATTGACTCTTCCATTATGTGTGCAGATTATGATAGCTATTAGCTCTGCTTCTGTTTGTATGGGGGTGTATCTACCTTGTTCTGCCTGCTCTACTCAGTCTTATTTATATTTGGATTTAGAATTAACTTCTCTTTTGCTGTTCTCTTTACTGGGAGATGTGTTGTGTGATCTCTTTATAGCTGTTAGTGTGAGTTGTACTATTGAGTCTCGTTGACCTAATTTGGGTATTCATGGACATCAATAAAATTGCAATTTAAATTTAAATCTCTAAAGATTCATGGTGCAGTGAGCATAGGAAGGACAATGGTGATATAAAATTCTGATTCATTTCGTGTAACAGGATTTCTCATCACAGGACTTAGTGATTATATCACACTATTTCAAAGGGTTCTCTCAGGCAATCTGGGTACCAAAATGATGAAGTCTTATCATGAAAAACGGATGTATGTCCGCTTGATGGAACCTGTAATTGAATGGATTACTAGATGCATTTTCAATCATGCAGATCAGGTGAGAACTGAGATATGCTTATCCACAATTATAATATTTGTTGAAACTGTCCTTCAGAGATTGAGCTTGCCCTTGCATTCAAGTGGTATTAGATTTGTTGGTGATGAATTGTGATTTTCAGATTTAGATTTCTTGGAAGTATTGAAACAACATTTAAATTCCATGAAGTTAGAATAGTGATTCCAAAGAGTTGAAGCTCTCTATAAAGTCAAACCTCTGTATAGTTAATGTGTCGTTACAATAAGATGTGCTTCATGTTTCTTCTAACAAGAAAAGAATGAATATATTGTCTGCATGTCTGTTGCAGTCTTGCAAGGTGTGATTGCCTTGCCATATACTAATGCTGTAGGAGCTGCTTAGAAGCTATCTGCGGTAAGCATTTTTTATTCTGGAAGAAGAAATGAAGAAAATTGTGGAATGAAGGAATGGTGATGAGATTGTTCTATGTGCCTATTCATCGAGTGGAAGGGACTCAACTTCATGACAACAGACACCAAGTTTGACTTTCACAAGAACAACTGACTCCTACTCAAAGCTCTTCAAAGCCCCTATGCCAAAAGGGGAAAGCTTCTCCTGAAAAGTATTTTTACATTGATGTTTCTAAAGAAAACAAATTGCAAGCAACTCATCTTCCAAGTCTTCTCGAGAAGTGTGGCAATGAAGAAGTGACATGCAACCTGAATCTATAACCAAAGCACTTTAGTGGTGTGACGTCTCCAAAAAATATGATCCAGCATTTCATCGTTACCACACAAAACACAAGCGACATTTGTCAGACCAAGCTTATGCTTCCTAGCTAAACCTTGCTGGAGCAACAATCATGCACAAACATTGTGTTTGATTTCTAAATGGACTATGATCTTCAGACCACAAGGTTCCTCACCCGCAACATTTTGTTCAAATTAGAGGCAATGTCAGATGTGTGGCTCACAATACCATAAAGGTCGTTGGTCATGTTACCCACCATTTGGGGGTAATATCCCTAGGAGAATTTTTTTTTCTCCAAGATGGTCCTCAGCCGGAAGCTAGCAGCCCTTTGCAGCCATCAGTCTAGCTCATTGTGCCATTTCTCTGCCACCTAAGCCTGCCATGTGGTCCCTCGCCCATCTACCATGATCATATGTTTTAAGGTGGCCCTCCCAAATCTAAAGGTATGCCTTGTCATTTTGAAATTGAGTTTTGTAGTTTGTTTATCATGGACACTTTTGGGCATGGATTAATGGGGGCATTCAGCGTAAAGGATGGGCTAGGTCTATGCTTCTGTGTTGATTTGGGGTAGCATCGTATGTGCTTTAAGCCTCAAATTTTTCAGGGAGGCTTGGGCACAGGGATTCCAAAGAACCCAAAAGAATTTTGGGAAATTCCACCTAGAAATGATTTTATTAAAATAATTAATATTTTTAAAGGGGTTCCTAAGTCTAAACTTAGGAAAATTAAAATATTAATGGGTATTAATCTAATCAGGGATGAAACTTCTAGAAAAAGCAATGGATCAAGTCAAATCAATTTGAGCTTTTGATTATGTTTTAATCTAGGCCGTTGGTTGCTCAATAGGAAGATATAAGAAGGGACTCAAGGGTTATTTGGAAAACACACAGAGAGATTGAGAAAATCGATTTTTTGAGGTGAGAAGTTTGAAGTGAAAACTTCTTGATATGCAGAGATGTATATATATAAATATTTATTATAATTAATTGTCCGAAGATGATTGTTTACTGTGGGGGTTCCTTGGCTTATATACCGCCATGGGCACCCTTTGGGGAAAGGGCATGATCTTATGATCGTGCCCATTCGTCTAATTAACCTAAAATTAAATAATAAAGCTAAAATTTAAATAATAAATAATTTTTACATAACATTGCCTTCCTCTCGAAAGAATGCTTTGTCCTCAAAGCATACGTAATGACGGATGTTGTTGACAAAATGATTCATTCTCCCAAGAAGCATCTTCTTTGGGTAAGTCCTTCCACTTGATGAGATATTCCTTGATTGAACGATGTCGAAGCTTTCCTTCTCTAGTAGATAAATTCATTCTCCCAAGAAGCATCTTCTTTGGGTAAGTCCTTCCACTTGATGAGATATTCCTTGATTGAACGATGTCGAAGCTTTCCTTCTCTAGTAGATAAAATACCTTCTGGTTCTAGAATGACCCTTCCCTCATCATCCAGAGATGGAAGCGTTGTTTGGCTAATCTTTTTGTTAATCTGATAAGGTCCATAAAACTTGGGTGCCAATTTGTTTTTTCCCTTCTGTTTTAAGGATAATTGTTTGTATGGTTGGAGCTTAACAAATACCCGTTCTCCCACTTCAAACTCTCTTTCGGTTCTGTTACGGTCTGCTTGTTGCTTCATACGATTCCTTGCATTATTCAGGTTTTCTTTTAATATTTGGACGATTTTTTGGGTTTCTTCTAGTTGATCTTTAACAACAGGTAGATTTGTCTGGACAATAGCTAGATCCTTCCATTTCGGGGGGTTCATACCCATATAGAGCTTGAAATGGCGTCATTTTTGCTGATGTATGATAAATGGAATTATACCACCACTCAGGAAGATGTAACCATTAAGCCCACTTATTTTGTTTTTCTGTAGCATAGCAACGTAGGTAGGCCTCCAAACATTTATTGACAACCTCTGTTTAGCCATCTGTTTGAGGGTGATAAGCAAAACTCATATTTAGGTAGGTTCCTATATGGCTGAACAATTCCTTCCAGAAATTACCTTTGAACTTGGCATCTCTATCACTCACAATGACTTTCCGAAAACCGTGTAACTTATATATACTTTTGCAAAATATTTCAGCGATTTCTTTTGCTAAGTATGACTTCTTTATTGCCATAAAGTGAGCATATTTGGTGAGTTTGTCGACTACTACGAAAATCTTGTCCTTGCCTTCAGATACTGGTAATCCTTCGATAAATTCCATCAAGATTTCTTCCCATTTCTGATTTGGAATGTTTAAAGGGTGAAGTAATCCTGGTGTCGTAATATTTTCACTTTTATTCCTTTGACATGTGTCACATTCTGCTACATACTTCTGAATATCACGGTTCATTCCCTTCCAAAAGAAGGATTGATGTGCATTGTAGTAAGTCTTAAAGAATCCTACATGTCCAGCTGACGGTGAGTCATGTAATTCCTTGAGTATCTTAAACTTAAACTTGGAATTTGTATTTAGATAGATTCTTCCCTTATACCATAGGATATCATTCTTCCACTCAATTTTGAGTTGTTGGGAAGGTTATTGATTATTGTCGTTATTTTCAGATCCTTGGCATACTCACTTCGAATTTCATTAAGCCACTCAGGGACAGCAACCGAAATTGCAAGTAGTGTTGGTTCTTCATCTTTCCTGGATAGGGCATCTGCTACTACATTGTCTTTTCCTCTTTTATGTAGTATTTCCAAGTCAAAGGCGGCAATTTTTTCAATCCATTTTTGTTGTTCTTCGGAAAGTGTTTTTTGTTGAAGGAGATGCTGACGACTGTTATGGTCTGTTCGAATAGAAAACTTACTTCGCAAAAGATATTGCCTCCACTTAGCTAGTGCGTGCATGATAGCAAGCATTTCTTTGTTGTATGTGGATTTGAGGCGTTCTCTTTTGTTGAGCTTCCTACTTTCAAAAGCTATTGGATGTCCTTGTTGCATTAATACTGCACCTATACCGAATCCGGAAGCATCACACTCAATGATAAATGGTTTAGAAAAATCTGGTGTTGCTGATACGGGAGCATTAGACATAATTTCCTTTAATTTTTCAAAACACCTTCCTGCTTCTTCATCCCATAGAAACGAATTCTTCTTTAAAAGATTTGTCAGAGGTGTAGTTATATGTGCATAGTTTTTAATAAACCTTCGGTAATATCCAGTCAAACCTAAGAACCCTCTTAGCCTGGATACATTGACAGGTTTGGTCCATTCTTTTATAGCCTTGATTTTATTAGGGTCCACCTTTACGCCTTCATGGGATATAATGCGTCCAAGGTATTCTACTTCTTCCTTTCCAAAGGTGCATTTGGATTTTTTTGCATAAAATTGATGTTCTTTTAGTAGTGTAAGAACCTTGTCCAGTTGTTGCAAGTGCTTTTTCCAAGTTTGACTGTAAATTAGAATATCGTCAAAGAATACTAATACAAACTTCCTAAGATGTGGACAAAATAATTCGTTCATAGTTGCTTGAAACGTTGCTAGTTCATTGGTTAACCCAAACGACATTACTTTAAATTCATAGTGACCTTCGTGTGTTCGGAATGTCGTTTTTGGTATGTCTTCCAATCTGATTCTAATTTGATAGTAGCCTGATCTTAAGTCCAATTTTGAGAAGTACTTTGCGCCATGTAGCTCATCCAACATTTCGTCGATAAAGGGAATTGGGAACTTGTTTTGATTGTTATTTTGTTTAATCCTCTATAATCAATGCATAGCCTGAATGAACCATCCTTCTTCCTTACCAATACCACTGGAGCAGCGTAAGGACTTTTACTTTTCGAGATGATCCCACACTTTAAAAGGTCCTAGATTAATCTCTTAATTTCCGTTTTTTGGTGATGTGGATATCGGTATGGCTTGATGTTGATGGGGTCTGACCCTGCCTTGACTTCTATTGTATGCTCAATTTCCTTATTAAGTGGCATCTTCATAGGTAGGTTTTGAAATACTTTTTCATGTTTTTGAATTAGATCTTGTATCTCTGGTGACTCTTCACTGATCATATTTACAGATAACATTTCTAATTGGTGACATTGTACTACATAAGCGAGTGATCTTTTTTGAATCATCTTCATCATTTGAGATGATGATACAACTTGATTTTCTGGTGCTTGGAATCCGTGTAATTTGTACCTCTGACCCCCCCATTTGAATTTTATGAATTGTACTTGATGGTTGGCGGCATAGGTACCTAAGGTTTGCAGCCATTGGATACCTAAGACAACATCTACTCCTCCAAATGGTACAGTGAAGAATGAAGATTTTAAATTAAAGTCTTGAATTTGCAATTTGACCTTAGGGCATTTTCCCACTTTTTCAATCTTCTTACCGTTAGCTACCATTACCTTCATGTTTGGTAAGGGAAATGAAAAAATATTGAGTCTCTTTGCCATGGTTGCATCTAAAAAATTGTGGGTGCTGCCAGAGTCAATGAGAACCACTATGTTGTTCTTCTTTATATGTCCTTTCAACTTTAACATCTGAGGTTGTGATATACCTGTCATAGTTGATAGCGACACTTGCGGAATACTTCCATCATCTAATTTTGGTGAGAATTCTGGGACATCTTCTGTTTCTTCTATGTTAGAATCTTCACAGTTTGAATCATTAGCTGCTTCATAATTATATAGGTTTTTTGGTTCTTTCCCTTTAGCACATCTATGTTTGGGGTCCCACTTCTCACCACAACGTTTGCATTTACCTTCTTTTATCCTTTGCATTTCCACATTAGATTTTTCATCTTCACGATGATGTGGTGGAACATATCTTGTATTATTTGAGTCCACATACTGGGGTATTTTTCGTCTTGAATATGTTTTTTCTGATTTTGACCAAAATATTTGTTCGAATTTCTTTTCGGTCGTTTTTGCTTTTCGTCTTGTTACTTCTATTGATGTAATGTCATGCATCCCAAGTTCTACTTGTAAATGGGTTTTGAGTCCCGAGACGTATGATTGAATTAGACGAGACTCTGATAATCCAGGTACTCGTGTTACTAAGGTCTCCCATTCTTGAGTGTATTCGTCCACACTTCCTTTTTGTTATAATTTGATGAGTTTTGAAAAGAACTCTTCTTCCTTCACACCTTGGAATCTTTTAAAGAATGCATCCTTAAATTTTCTCCAACTAATGATGTGTGTTGTCTTTTTCCACCACATATACCAATTATATGCTTCCCCTTCCATTTTCATGGATGCGTGCCTGAGCTTTTCGTCATCATCGTCGATGTCATATATCTCAAAGTATTCATTTGCTTTATTTATCCATGCAACATTGTTTTTTTCGTTTCCATTGAATTTGGGCATCTCGACTTTTGCCCTTCGCTAGTATGTCGTTAATGGTTGAGCGAAAAAGGGGTGTTGATTGGTAAAGGTATCCCAAAGTTGCTTATTTGTAAGAGTCGCATTACTCATTTCTTGGTGGGGTGTCGCCGATTTTTTGGGGGATTCGGCTTTTCCTTGAGAGTTTGTTGATTTCGTTGAATCTGATGAATTGTGCTCTTGATTTTCTTCATCTTCTTGTAGTAGTTGTGTAGGTGTAAAATTCATCTTTTTACACATAAGGTTCAACAATGTTAAGGTCTCTTTCTGATTCACATTTGATTGGACACGGTGATGCTCCATCTGTATTTCTATTCGATTTGTCGTATCCTGAAGCCTTTTGATATCGTCAGCCTGCCCCTTAAGCTTGTTCTGGAAATCATCTAATTTTCTATTGACCTCATCGGTGTTGTTATTCATCTTATGCTCCGCGTCAACCAATCTTTTTTGGAAATCAGTCATTGTCATTGTCGACATTGAGCGAGTTTGTGGGGGTGTGTATTTATCTGCCAACTTAAAATTTTAATTATATATATATATATAGTTTTAAACTATATAATATTTGTATATAAATAAATGATATATTGTATATAATATATGTTATATAATTTAATATAATATAGTTATATATATGTTATATATATAACTTATTTAATATAATTAACTATATATATAACGGTTTTTTTTTTTTAATATGAATGGCGGACAGACACGACTGTTCTGTTCGATAGCGTGGACGGAATAGTGCGTGGAGTGTTGGGGAACAAGTATGGCTGATGAGGGGTGAGGCACGGGGTGGAAATGAGAATGGGGCAGAGCGATGGCAACAACAAACAGGAGGTGTGTGATGCGGAATGGAATTCGGATTCGGGAATCGTTGCAGCGGATAGTGAATACGGTAGTTGCGCATTGGAGGATGGTGGACGACACACAAAGAGCGGGGAAGACAATAGACGATGCGGCAGGGTGGATGCAGACAGGGAGGCAACGGGAGACACGGAGGGACGCAGTGGTAAAAAAAGTTGATGGGAGAGTAGTGTGGAAGGGGTCGTGGAACAAATGGAGCGGCGACGGGTGAATGGTGGGGACGAGTACAACAGATTGGTAAGGAATATCAGATGGGGTTGATGAACAACGATTTGGTGAAAGATGACCGATTGCAAAACAACGAAGAAACTGTGCAGCGGAGTGTCCAGAAAACCGACCAGCTCCGATACCAGATGAAGTGAAATTTTTTTGATACGCAGAGATGTATATATATAAATATTTATTAATAATTAATTGACTGAAGATGATTGTTTACAGTGGGGGTTCATGGCTTATATTCCGCCATGGGCACCCTTTGGGGAAAGGGCATGATCTTATGATCGTGCCCTTTCGTCTAATTAACCTAAAATTAAATAATAAACCTAAAATTTAAATAATAAATAATTTTTACATAACAAAGTTCTCAGGAGGATCTTGCAGCAGAGGGGTAGTGAGAATTTGGGAGAAGGAATTTCCGGAGAGTACAAGGCAGAGAGAGGATAGAAAGACGTCAAGAGGAAGGCTGACGCTGGCCTACCCAGAGACAACGCAGTCAGTGAGGGGAAGTCGAGTTTCTGCTGAGGGAATTCGAAGTTTAGTTGCTGGAAGCCAAGGTGTGAGTCTGGAAGGCAAGAAAGTCGATTTCACAGCCAATAGAGGATCCAGAGCAGAGAGGCAACGTAATACCCAGGAGAGGTGACACACATGCTGCCCAGAGTGACACAGTTTTGCACAGAAGCCACACAGAGGGTGATGCAGAGCCTCCAGAGCTGAAGGATTAGTCACTGATTCTCCAGTGGCAGGTGAGATCATTTCACTAGTCTTTTGTCCAGTATTTTCTCTGTAAAGGTTTGCTAGTTGAGCATCCTAGATTTGTAGTCAGAATTTTGTCCTGCATAATAATAAATCCTTTGCTACTGCACCGTTTTTCTCGCATTAGGTTTTTCCAGGGATTATTTGTCCAAAAATAACTGTGTCCTATGTGTTGCGTTGTTCTTTCTTGCTCAGTATTTTGTTTCTACATAATATTTTATTAAGTGAATGTTGCAGTGTATATGTTTCGATATTTTTCGTAGGAAACTACAAACAACTTGTTTATGTACATCTAACAAGTAGGAGAAATATCATTAGTCACTGCAGTAGGGATTCCAGTTTAGGAATTTTCACATTCTGTGCCCTAGACGCCTTTTAGGAATTAATCGTGGATTCTAGTCTCGTGGGATCTCTTTTACTGACCATTTGGCTTCAGGGATGGTATTTCACGGGAAACCTTGATTTTGGTTGCGTGGTCCCGCTCCCTTATCCACTCATATTACCCTCTTTCCATTCATTACTACCCCATCCATCATTTTTCCTGCCAGGGTCCACATTCCTACATTGGATCCACATAGGGTTAGCTTGCTCCGTCCCCTTTCCCACACTTTGGGTCATGACTTGGAATGAAGCTCAGAGGTTGATGCAACTTAAAAGAAAGTTAAAAGCTTATATGGCCACATTCAATAGGAAAAGTAGCATAAAATGCAAAATACGGTTGGGACAAAAAACATTTTAGCACGTGGGCAAAAGCCAATACTTGAGCTCTACCCAATTGTCATGGCCATCACCCTGGTTCCTACAGGTTCTATGAGCCTTCTTCATCATATAGGAACCCATGATTGTCCTAACCCCTGGTGGGTGATGAACTACCCCACCTTAAAAAGGGGATTTCACTGCTATATCTTAGACATCATGCTCTAACCCCAAGAGCCCCGAACAGTTAATCAAAGAAAATCTCATAAAAGGCAAAAGGCATAAAAGAAGGGTGGAGAAATCAAGGTTGGGGCACCCCATGTACAACGACTGCTCCTTCCTATACATTATAAACCCAAGTGTTGGCTTCCCTTTTATTATCTACCCTTGCACCCCGACATGTGACTTAGGGCTGCCCCTTTTCATCCCCTACTTCATTCACCATATCTGTCACATGCCACCACCTTTTGAAGGATGTACCTTGAATATTGTCCCCTTTAGAAGTAGAAACCACCTAATAGGGTGCTTGGTTAACCCACTTGGAGTTTAGGAGAGATTGGCACATCCCGAAGCCCATTATGGAAGGGCAGGGCATTATGAAGTCCCCACCTGTGGTCCATGATTAGGTAAGCTCATTTACTTGATTTCTCTAATGATTTGTTGTATTGGAAGGCTAGGGGATGCATTAGATTTTATGCAGGATTGTAGATGGTTTCCATTTGGGATTTGGTCTCCCTATATGGGGTCATAATCCTCCAAAGGGCTACATTAGCACATGTAGGGTGAGCGTTGAGAGCCATGGGCCTCCATAGCAGCAGATTGCATTCCATGGATCCCCTCAACCATTCAGAGATTGCTTGTGGTTCACTTATTGGACGAGGAGGATGCACTTGATCCATCATGCCCAGCCGGCCCCAGAACTACACCATACACTTAGCAGATGATCCAGGACTTCCACGATGATGTGGCAACACCTACACCATCATCCTAGCCCTTAAGGGCTGCCTGTAGGCATCTTCAATTTGTTTGGAGACCCATGAGGACACTTGTGTGCCCCCAGATATCATTTGGAGCACCACAGGTTATTACAAGGGGCCACCCCCTTGCCCACTGCTTTTTGTGAAAATTCCTAAACTGAAATCCCTACTGCAACAAACTGATGTTACTTCTCCTACTTGTTTGAATCATGCAAGTTACTTATTGTACTCTACGGTAAATATCGAAGCAAATACTTCTGCGACCTTCACTCAATTTACATATATGCAGAAACAAAATACTGAGCAAGAAAGAAAAATACAACACATAGGACACAATTATTTTTGGACAAAGCGTCCCTAGAAAAACCCAATGCGGGAAAATCGGTGTAAGAACTTTGAGGGTTTATTATTATTAAGCAATAGGAAAATTTGAATACATCACTGAATACCTCACAGGGTTATTCAGTTACAAAGAGAAAAATTGGTAGAAGCTTTGTGAGTTTTAACTTTTACCTCACACAATCACTGAGAAGTCCTGGCTGATCCGTCTGCAAGATGAGGTGCCCCTGGTAGACACTGCGCCAGCTCTACGCTGTCCCAACATCAACCCTTCCAGGCATTGCGTCACCCAGCTGAGGATTCAATCAGTAGCCCAGAGTCACTGCTCTCAGCGTGTCGGTCTCACAACTCAACTTCCGGTTGCTGAAACTGACCCTCTGCTCTGATTTTCGACTTTCTCTCGTCCGACTTCTGTGTGGCCCTTCTGGCCCTGCGTCAACATTTGCGTCAAGGCTTCTGGATCACTCACTGCGTCTCTCTGTTGATGTATCTCCGGCTGAGAATCTCTCTCTTCGAAAGCTGGTAACCCTTCCCATCAACTGCAAGAGATCTCCTCAATCGATTTTTCTTCTTGAGAACTTCTGACTTCATAAAATCGATTTTCTCTATCTCTTTGTGTGTTTTCCAAATGACCCTCAAGCCCCTTCTTATATCTTCTTGTTGGACAACCAATGGCCAAGATTAAAACATAATCAAAGGCTCAGATTGTTTTGGTTTGATCCGTGGCTTTTTCTAGAAGTTTCACCCCTGATTAGATTAATACCCATTAATATTTTAATTTTCATAAGTTTAGAATTAGGAACCCCAATAAAAATATTAATTATTTTAATAAAATCACTTCTGGGTGGAATTTCCCAAAACGCTTTCTGGGTTATCTGGAATACCTCCCTGCAAAATTTGAGGCTTAGAGCACATCCGATGCTACCCCAAATCAACACTTTTGAGGGTCCATCTCTTCATTATGGCACCCATGGACCTCATTAGGCCTCTTAGAGGGCCTTATGACATGCATTAATTATTATTTGTCCTCTTGAGAAACTTAACTTTTTCTTTTATGAGCTAGTTTGGTGGGCTTGTCACCAAAGTTGTATTGTTAGCACATTTTTTTTTGGGGCTTATGTAGGCCAAGGAGGCTAATTCAAACTCCTAAGATGTGTAGAAATACAAGTGAGGTGAGATCATTTCTCATCACCACTTTGGATTGGATCTCTCTCTTCTTTAGAGAATTTCACACTTTTTGCTGGAGGATGAATTGGAGCATTTATGGATGAGTTTTGATGTATGGTTATTGGTTTATCTTCTCTTGGAGCTTCGCTATTGTCATTTATGAATGGCTGAATATACTCTACTGCTTGTAAGTATGAAATTTTTGATGCTATTCTTGTTACTTTGTCATATATGCTGGATGAGATTTTTGTTGTTTTAAGGCTAATTGCTGCATGCAAATTGTTGCTTAATATTGTGAGATTGTCTCTATCATAACGCTATCTCCATGCATTGGACCTTGTAGTATGAGCGAAATATCCTAGAGGTAAAATTTGACCTTGACAAGCCGTTCCTCTTGTACATTTGAAGTATAAAAGTTGCAAGATTGCTTTCACTTGACTTAGAGGGCTTGTGAAGTAATTTTCAGGCCTCCTTGACTGGAAACCAAGAAATCTTACCCATAATCAACATAGACTCCATTCTTCCAAGTATTAAGGCACTGATCTACCATGGGTGGTCACCAAAACTCCTATTCTTTCACCTTCTCCCAAGTCTACCCATAGTGGTGTGCCTAGGGCATCATTTTCCCAACAAGTTAGCCACTGAAAAAGTTTGATCTCCTAGGGTCTCCTGCGCTGGCCTCTCTTCTAGCCCTCCTCCAGATTTGAAGACATTCTGACAATGTAGTTGGGAGAAAAGCCAAGCCCTAGCTCCGGGACCAAAACTTGCCTTGCCATCCCCAAGGCTAGCACTTGCCAGGGTCAAACAACATCATTGAGTCAAATACTTTCTTTGATCCTTCCCACCTTGTCTAGGGTAAGAAAATCATTGATTATTTCATACTTTCCTCGTACCCTAGACCGGGTCCACTTGGCCCCTTGTGGTTCCCCTCTTTCAAAGGACTATTCTTCAAGCACCATCCGAGAAACCAACTTTAACCAGGATTTAGGTTGCAGGGAACTCCTTTCAAGTTCTATTCTCATACACCTAACTCCCAAAATCCTCCTCCTTTCCTTGGAAGCACATAGCCCCTTGCTTAGAAGGCAAGCAAGCCCCATTCTTCAAAACTTTCTCAAAAAGGGTCGGGTCACTCATATCCATTAACTTATTAGACATTCATGACTCCATACATTTCGAGTCTCCTCCCATCGATGAAAGTCCGTAAATAGAAGGGAGCCTTAACTGAGGTGATAGTGGACTAAGACTCCATTTATTTGTGCTTAGCCTAGAATTCGCCCTTTAGGGATTCCCCTTAGGTCCCTTGCTAGTTTGAGCGGTAACAGGTCACATACATGTACAGTGATGTGTGGTTAAACGATTAGTCTACTTGGGCAAAGCTCAAGAGACCGTAGTTCAAATCTCATTGAGTACATGACCTGCTGTGGTGGTAGCTAAAGGAGCAGCGTCACGTGAGTCTCGCTCTTGCTAAAATCATAGGATCTTAGTATATCCGACTTGTAGGTAGTTGGATGTACTCTTGGTGTTATAGAGGTAGCTACGAGGATTGATCCTGGGTCTCCCATAGATTAGGACTAGCAGTTACCGTTTCACCATGTGTTAAAAAAAAATAACAGGTCACATACATATTGAAGGGATTTCCATTCGTCCCTCTCTAGTTTATCTAGAAGGGTTCCTATTCGTTCTAGTGCATTTTAAGAAGAGAATCAATAGGGATCATGTGAAAGAGACCCTCTAAAGAAAATTTATTTGAACCAACCCTTCCCCATGGTTAAGCAAGCAATAAATTCCTCTCCACTATTGAGAGCGTGCTTACGCATCCTTGCACTTCCCATGGTCGAGCAAGCAATTAGTTCTTCTGTTGTTGGTTAAGATTTGCTTGCACATCCTCTCCACGATTAAGAGCATGCTTGTGCATCCTTGCTCTCCCAAGGTTGAGCAGGCAATACATTTTCTCTCCCCTTGGTCCTTTTGAGAGCTTGCTTGCGCCTCCTTACTCTCCTCACCTTTATAGGTGAGCAATAAATAACCTATGGTCGAGCAAGCAATAAATTCCTCTTCCTACAATTGAGAGTCTGCTTATGCTCCTTGCTCTCTTATGGTCCAAGAGGCAATACATTCCTCAATCTGCTTTGTTGAAAAAGTTTGAGTGGGTTCACCCCTTGATTTCCCTATGGTCAATTGAGTCTTCTAAATCCCTTGTTGTAAAGGGCGAGCGTTCGTACCTCGCCCGTGGCTTTATTATCTCTCTAGTTGGTTATCGACATGAAATCAAGCCAATCGAAACTTGGGTGGTGCATTTTTCTCTATGTCATAACTACTTAAAGGAGAGTCCAATTATGTATGTATGTCTTATTTTTCTTAGATTTCTAGTTACTTTCTAACATGATATGATCAAAGGAGATAAGTGAAGTGACATTATAGTATGGAAAAGAGATCTGTCGTACTTATTTCTTTCCTTTGCTCGATTCAAAGACTTTTATTGACTTGTCTAACTTCAGTAACTAGTAGTAATTGGTAACTGGAGCATAAGGGTACACACTCGACCAAATCATAATATAAATCATGAAATTCTACACATGACAGATCGACCATTCAAAGCTGGGGGAGAGGGTTGCTCAAGACTCCCGTTATCTAGGCTAGGATATATAGACTTGGTACTCAAAGGCAGAGGGAAACACTTAACTGATAGGGATAGAGCGACTGATATATAGACATGCAACTCTCTCTTGTCTCGCCCCATTACATAGTTTCATTATGCATGCTCAAGAGGATGAGGCCCTCTATATCTATATGATATGCGCTGATAGCTCTAGTTATGCATGATATATCCATTCTCTATTTGATCTAGAGGGCCCCTGTTTGGATATGACATGTATGCTCAACTGATTGTAATTAATATGTGATAGGACAAGGGCCTTGTTTCCATAGATTTGCACACCCAGAAAAGTGGGAAAAATCCTCAACCCCATAAGGTGTGTTCTTTGTGGCAACGCTTAGAGACGGGGTTGTCACCTGATCCCAACTCTCTCCTTTTACGTTCTCTCCTAGCTAAACCAAGGCGGGTGGTCCCTAAGGAAGATTCTAAAAGGAAATCTTGCTAAATATAACAAGCTCTAGGAGAGAATGAGTAAATTAATTAGGTAGACTTGAAATATAACTTGAAATGAAATGATTAGCAAGTTCAAATAATTATGAGCATATATAACATCAAGAATGTAAATAGATCAATAAATTCAACAAGATATCTTGCAAGAAAATTGTAAGTAGACCAGTGCCAATAATATACTTGCAAGAAATATATGGTCAAGACGAAATCACAATACTCCCATTGAGATATAATTTTCAAGTTACAATAAGTTGCAAGAATAGGAACGCTGCAAGAGAAGCATTAGTAAATCAAGATAAAAGATTATATACAACTTTGGGATATGAGCAAAAAAATGAAATAGAGCTTGCAAAAAAATAAAACTTGTACTTAAAAGAGAGATTGCTCAAATATGATATAATGATATTCAAGGACAATTGACATAAACATGTCAATGAAATAAATAAGTTCAAGAAGATTAAGTGAAATGCTTGCAAGTAAATGAGATGCTCATAATCCAAAGTGTATGATAACCAATGTGGAAAAAGTCGGCAAAAAGTTGGGATTAAATCCCAAAAACCTGATTTTTTCAGCAAAACGATTAAATCAACCGACTTTTTGCAGACTTTTTCACTGCCGAAAAAATCACGACTTAGTTAATCCCGATTTTATCTGGAGTCGGCCGGAAAAGTCGGCCATCTCTCCTAGGGCGCGGATAAGAGGCCGAAAAGGGTGAAAAAAACATATTTGCTTGTTTTTGCTCCCATTCGGCCCTATGGAGAGAGTCACTGTTTGCCATTGCCCAAGTGGATGAGATTTGCTAGTTTTGTGGTGGGGATTTGGAGATTTGTCCACTATTCAATGTGAGAGATTCTAAGTGCCGAATTGCTGCTACCAGGTATGTATTTTAATTTCTCTCTTAGTCTTTTTTACGCAAGTCACTTCTTAAATCTTTCTATAATTCTATTAGTTTGTTTATATCTTCTTTTTGCCTAGAATTTTGAATCAAAACATTGTTTAGAATCTAGATTGAAGCAAAACTTCAACTTTCAAGAATAAAATGACAAAAATTCAAACCCTTGTTTACTGAATTTGAGTGTTTTCAAGTGATTGAGAAGAAGCATTTAAAATAAAAAATAAAAAATTGCATTTGTGTTTGCTTCTTATGTGATGGGAAATTTTTAATGTGTCAATTTTTTTGTGTGCCCAGGTTCAAATTCAAGTTCAAAGTTTAAAACAATATGCCAAGGCTTTTGGATGCTATGTGGGAATATGGTGAACCTGATACTATACTCGAATCTGGGGGGATCAAGAGAATTTATTTGACTTGCAAGTTGTGTGGCAAGCATATGTCAGGAGGTATCAACAGATTAAATTCCATTTGGGGCAAATTCCGGGGCAAAATGTTGACCTTTACCCAAATCCATCTTCAGAAATCATCCGAC
Organism: Pinus taeda; assembly: GCA_000404065.3. Classification (NCBI taxonomy): domain Eukaryota; kingdom Viridiplantae; phylum Streptophyta; class Pinopsida; order Pinales; family Pinaceae; genus Pinus; species Pinus taeda. Next base: position 222,151 of record APFE030084940.1, read on the forward strand.
AGGCCATTCAATCGTTGATGGATAAAGAGGAGTGAAAAGACACCAGGGCAACACTAAAAATCCAACTTGTGGGGGCATCAAGAGTGGGGGGAAGTGAGAGTGCTTTTTCATCATCAACTTCCACACCCATATGTCCCAACCCCTCAGCTTTCTCATCTTTTTTTGTTCCTAGAACCACACCTAGTGCACAACCTCGCATCAAATCAACACTTAAAAAAAAAGGAAAAGGAAGAAGCTGACAGGTTGGTCAGTAAGTGTCTTCTATGGGGTGATGTTCCTTTCAACATTGCTAAGACAAACCCATTCTACCAACCTATGTTAGATGTTGTTGCTGTTGTTTGCCCAGGGTACAAAGCCCCCACTTTTGCAGAATTGAGAGGGCCTCTTCTTCAAGATGAAAAGACTGATTGCACTTCTAGATTGGAGGAGTTTAGGGCATCATGGGAACACACTAGATGCACAGTCATATCAGATGGTTGGACTGACTAGAAGGGTAGGACCCTTCTTAACTTCTTGGTTAGTTGTCCCAAGGGGACAATGTTTATGAAATCTGTTGATGCATCTGCACACATTAAATATGCACGTTTATTATGTGAGTTGTTGGACCTCTTCATTCAGGAAGTAGGCCTAAGCAATGTTGTCCAAGTCATAACGGACAACGCTGCAAATTATGTTGCAGCTGGCAAGTTGCTTATGGAGAGGTATCCTAACTTGTTTTGGACACCTTGTGCTGCTCATTGCATTGACTTGATGTTGGAGGATATAGGTAAGGTTCCTATTGTGAGGGATATTGTTGAATCATTTAAGAGCATAACAAAATTTATATAAAATCATGCATTTGTGCTTAGCCTGATGAGAAATTCACCAAAAACAAAGAGTTTGTGCATCCTGCCATTACACGATTTGCCACTACTTTCATATCTCTTAAGTCTCTATTGAATTCTATGTGGGATGTGAAGAGCATGTTTCTTTCATTGGATTGGCGTGTTTTATCTATTAGACGCAAACCAGAGGGAGAGGACATATGCAGACTAGTTTCATATGATCAAAGCTTTTGGGCAGGAGTAGAGAAGGTGTGTGCCATTTTAGAACCTTTGGTAAGGGTTCTTCTGTTGGTTGATAGAGACAAGCTTGCATTCGTGCTTATTATGAAGATAAGGGAGATGATGGGTTAGAGAAACAACAGGTCATATGGAGAGTGATTGATGAGTGATGGAACAATACCCTTCATCGCCCCATTCATGCTGTAGGTATCTATCTCAACCCATGCATTTTCTTATGCATGTGGTTTCAGATTTGATGTCGAGTTTATGGATGGATTCTTCACTTGTGTTGAGAGGATGGTGGCATTTGAGCAAGAACATGAATATATTTCTAAAGAAATGGAGGTATATAGGATGGGAGGTGGCACTTTTGGTTTTACCATGGTTATTAAGAATAGGACAACCAAAATCCCAGGTAAGCTTCAGTTTGTTTCAAACTTTCAAGTTTAGAATTTCAATGTTTTTTTTTTTATGTTTCTCATTTTTCTTTTAACTTGTAGATGCTTGGTGGACAAACTATGGTGGCAGAGTACCCTATCTCCAAAATGTTGCCATTTGTGTGCTCAACCAAACATGCATGTTGGCTTAGGGGGTTCTGACCTAGGTTCAAAGTTAGCGGCGCCAACCAACAAAACCCTACACTACTGGCCCTTTTGACAACAACCGACGTAGCGCAGGCTCTAGTCTCACCTGAAGCAGTATGGGGGGATGCAAGAACCAAGTTTCTGCATCCAAAGACTAGTGTGATGTCTTCCAGTGCCTCAGATTTGCCTTTCCGCAGGTTGATAAGCTCTTCGGGCTCATCGCTGCACTCAGTTAAAACAACTTTCAGACCTTCGCGAAGGTCTACGATCAGTCCCTGCGGACCTTTAACAGTCAATTAACCTACTTACATGCATCAAAGAGCAGTCCTAGAGTAGTGTTCGTGCAGATTTACTTAAGTTATTAGTAAACATAAGAGAATTCATCAAAGTCTTCCTAAAAATACTTAGACATGCATTGCGGACATCATTAACACTTATTCAAGAGAATCGCGTAACATTCAATTAACATTCCATAAAACACATCATCGACAACATATAACATTAACAAAGATAAACAGAAATACGCAAGAATTCTTCAGAAAACTATCTTTATTGATTTTCACTTTAGGATTACAGACTCAAAACTGCCCTGCGCGTGCAGTTGCAGGGGTCCGCGCACTCAGCTGCAGAGCCTTTCTTCTCCTATCTTATCCGCTTCTCCTTGCTTACTACTCCTTCGCCACTAGTTAGTTACTTCTTCCTTTCACTAAGACTCACTATTTATAGACCTTTTCATACAATGCCATGGTCCGGGACCATGGATGAATCTCAAAACCGACTCAAAACTTATCCCAAAACAAGGGGTTAAGTCCCTTTGACTCCTATTCATCTACACACTCCGCATCCACAAATCGTAGAGACTTTACATTATTTACAAAATTTTATCAAAATTTGGGTTATCTTAACCCCAAACTAACCCAGGGGACCCCATCCCAGCATGCTCCGAACACAAAGATCGTGACTCGCCCTTGAGTCATGATGCTGGCCCTGCGATCGTACTGCGAAGATCCCCTAGCTCCACCTGGACCACGACAACTTCGACAGTGCTTTGCGTTGCTGCCTGTTGAACCTCCTCGACCAATTTTTCTGTGGCTGGTCCTTCTATTGCCAACCTCATCATTTGCTGCGTCTGCTGTAGTCCCTTAAGCTTATCCTGAATGGAAGTCGTGACTTGTTAAGCTTCCTCCAACCAAGGCTACAACCTGGCCTTCAACAAGGCCTCCTTCTGCGCTTCCTCTACCTGTGCCAATAGCTGTTTTCCTTCCTGTAACTTGGCAAGGCGTTGCGCTAGTGCTAAGGTGCGCGTAGTCGCCCTGACCTCATAATATTGGCACTGCCTCTGCCTTACCTATGTGTTCAATATCTGTAGGTTCGGGTCCTCCTGCAGATTGGTCGACAACTCCATAACTTGATCGAACAATGACGCAGAGTGAGTGACTGAGGCATCGAGGGTAGCCATGCCTTTCTGAATTGCAACTTTGCACTGCTCTTGGACCTCAGGTAGAGCTGTAGGCTGCAACTTTAACTGCAGTTCTGCAATCTTCATGTTGAACTCAAACGTGATTCGTCCGACTTCTGCTTTAGCCTCATGCACACCAAGGCTAGTTTTCTGATTTTGGCTTCTGGCTGTGCATCCTCCGGGATGTGAAGTTCAGGCACTGTTTTACATGCCTCCGCTACTGCTGACTCCAGACGCGAACTATGCGCTTGTAGCACCCCCTTTTCCTTTAGAGCCTGTGTCTTTTCAATAAACAGTTGCTGATTATTAACTTTAATTTCATTGACAATAGAGAGTGCTCGTTGCTCTCTGATCCTGAGCTCTTCGACGACGCCCTGAAGTAATGCATACAGAGATTATTGAAGACTGCAACAGTCCCATTGGCCTACGGGCATAATATTCAAAACTGGCCTTGCTAACTAGTTACCGGTCTAACCGGCCAAAACACCCGGTCAGAGGGGTCACTTCACCATTTTTTGCAGAAAACTGGTCCTGACCAGCCGGTTTAGGACGGAATCGGCCAGTTTGTATAAACCTACTGATTCCGTCTTAAACCGGCCGGTTAGGACCAGTTTTCTGCAAAAAATGGTGAAGTGACCCCTCTGACTGGGTCCTAAACCGGCCAGTTAAGAGGCACGCCCACCGTGAGCCCAAAAAGCGACTTTTTGACTGTGTTTTAGGGGTTTTGGAGGGAAACTAAGGGTGCTTTCCCTCCAAAAACACCCTCTCCAAGGCTTTAAGAGGCCCCTCTCCCTCTCATTTGTCTCACACATCTCACTTGGAGTGTTTGTGAGTTTGCTTGGGAGCTTGGAGAGTGTTGAGTTTTTACTGGAGTAGTGGAACAACAAAGTTTAAGCTAAGTAGTAGTCATCATGCCTCCAAAAGTTAGAGATACTGCATGGGCTTATTGTGATATGATTGATGGCAAAATGATCTGCAAATATTGCCAAAAATCCATTCAAGGAGGGGGTATTAACAGGTTCAAGCAACACTTGTTTGGGATAGGAGGCCATGTAAAGCCATGTGGAGCACCAAATGAAATAATAGGGCATATTAGGGCAGAATACCTTCAGAAGTTTGAGACTCAAGTCACTGAACCAATAGAGAAGTTCGTGACTGCAAAGTTTGGGAGTCGAGACTCAACCAACTGAGTTTGATCATGATGACTCATGAGAAGTTTCAAGTGATAATGTTGATCACTATTATAGTATTATCATATATGTAGACGTGAGTCTTGTAGTAGGCCACTGGCCCCATAGTTTGTAGGCTTTGTTTTTGCACTCTAGAGGCCATTTAGAGCCTCTTTGCTTATGTATTTTGTCGATGATATGTATTGCACTCAGTGCCATTTTGATATATTCACCTTTACATGGTATATAAATGAGCAATCTTTGCATATTTTGTCTCTATTGGCTTGGAATCATGGTTTTAAATCTTAAAAAGGGTTCTTTTCGTTAAAAATTAATTATTTATTGTATTTTTCTAAAACCGGTTCGTTTAGACCAAACCAGTCCCGGTTAGATCGGTGCCGGTCGGTAAACCGGTTCATTAGGTGGACAAGTCTGGTCACCGGTTCCAGTTTTAAAAACATTGCCTGCGGGTGATACGATATACTCTTCCGATGGTAGACCTGGAACTCTTCAGTCAACGCACTGATCGTTTCATTTAGAAAGTGCGTACCTCTATCACTCATCAACCCTTTCAGGCAGTCAAATCTGGTGAAGGCATACTCAAACAAGAATTTTGCTGCCATAGCCCCTGTACAATCCTTAGCCGGCTGGGCTTCCGCTCATCTTGTGAGATATTATGTCACGGTGATAATATAGCGTGCACCCGTTTTCTTTCCAGGGGGGTGAATTGACCCAACAAAATCAATAGCTCACTTCTCAAAGGGCTGCAAAGATACTTGAGGATGTAGTGGTAACTCATCTCTTCGCAATGGTCTGCTAGTTCTTTGACATGCATTGCACACCTTCTAATACACCTTGGAATCTTTGTGCAATGTTGGCCACCATAGACCTGCGCGCAAAATCTTCCGTGCCTTTGCCTTCCTTGAATAATGGTTTCTTGCAGCTCCCGCATGAGCTTTGGCAAGAATGCTATCCTGCTCAAAGTCTTACATGTATCTTCGCAATATTTCATCAGCCCCCATTTTATACAAATGTCCTGCAATGATTGAAAAATCGGTCGCGCACACTACTAATTCCTTCTTTTGTTGGCCTGTATATCCTTCCGGTGCCATCCCCGTAGTCAAGAAGTGAATAATATATGCAAAATGATCATTTGCTACACACACCGCAAAGAGCTAGGCATCTGGCAACCCTTCGTCGAGATTATTAGGTTCCTCTCCTATTTCGATCTGCGACAGATGGTCAGGTCCCACATTTAACCTCCCTGGTTTCACAATGATTTCAAAGTCATACTCCTGAAATAGTAGCAACCATCTGTAGATCCCCCCCTCCCCCAACACAGGATTGTTGACCAAGTATTTCAAGGCAGAATGATCTGTGTACATATTAAAATGCCCTCCTAACAGATAATGCTTGAACTTTTGCAGCGCGTACACCATTGCCAACCCTTCGCGCTTAGTGGTTAAATAATTTATCTTAGCCTTTGATAACTTCCTACTTACGAAGGCTATAGGATGGTCCCATTTCTCCTTAACTAACCTGTGTTAGCACTGCACCCAATACAATGCAAGAGGCGTCCACATGTACATGAAACTCCTTTTTTCAATTAGGAAATACCAAAATCGGCGCAGTGACCATGTTTTCTTTCAATACATCTAAGCTGCACTGACATTCTTCGTCCCATCAGAATGTTGCATCCTTTTTTAGCAGTTTCTCCATGGGCGCAGTAATTTGAGCATAAGCTTTGATAAACTTTCTATAGTATCTTGTATGTCCCAGTGTCGCGCAGCTGCTTAACGTTCCTCGGGGCCTCCAAATTCACAATTACTGCAATCTTTCCGGGGTCCACCATTAATCCTTGCTTGCACACCACGTGACCTGGAAAGATCCCAAAGGGAACACAGAATATGAATTTCTTCAAATTCAACGTGATCTGGCATCTGCGACACGTAGCCAACATCATGTGCAGACTGGCTACATGGCGCTTCACTAATCCGAACATCGTCCAATCATCAAAGTAGACTTCTAGGAACTTATGAATGAACTCCTTGAACGCTGCTATGACTACGTGGGGAAATATCACAGGCACATTCTTAAGCCCAAACGACAACACAGTGTATTGAAAACAACCCCACTCCATCACGAAGGTCGTTTTGCTCCTATCCTCTGGCACGATCTTGATTTGATGATACCCGAAAAATCCATAAGTAAAGGAGTAGGCCTCTTTCCATCTGACATTGTCTAACACTCTATCTGTAAATGATGTTGGGAATGGTTCGTGGAAACACACATCATTAAGCTTCCGCAGATCTACGCAAATCCTTATTTCACCTTTTTGTTTCTTCTCCTGAACCAACATCGGGTTCACCCAATCAACTTATTCAACACGTTCTATGAGGCTTGCCTCCAGCATCTTATCCAACTCTTAGAGGCTATACGACCTCTGTTTAATAGGCTTTGCGTCCGACTTGAAAGTGATATTCTTAATGCCCAAATTGCCAACTATGGCCTTCAAATCCGAGAACTTAGTAGGGAAGAGATCTTGGTATTTGCGAAGTAACTCAACAACTTTATCCACTGTAGCGTCATCCCAATAATATCCAATTTTCGCGAATTTCTGTTCTTTTTTAATGCCAATGTTTACTTGCTTTGTCTAGGGTGCAGAGATGTCCTGGTTTTCTATTTGTGGGCCTTCGAATTCACGATGCCCTTTTTCCTTTGGAATATAAATGTTTTGCGGGTCCTCATCTTCCTCCTCATCACCCAATGCATGGTGCAGTTGGGTGCTCCAGTCTAGTTGGATCCATCCCATGGATTTTGTCAGCGTTCTGAAGATAATCACCTTAATTTCTTGCAGCGCTTCATCAATGCTTGCGAAGCCATCTTCAAAGCTGAAGGTTATTAAGAACCCTTCCTTCAATATGTCCCATTTCGCGATGCCATGGCAGAGCTCCGTTTCCAGATACCAAATCATGGGAATTGTATCCAAAGTATGGTAAAATATGTGTACCCACTTTGGCTGCGGTTTTGTTCCCCATGCTTTAGTCCATTTCGCTAGGTGATCGCGCGGATCATCCCTTCCATTATATTCCTCAGTCATTTTGGTGTTAGCACGCTCAAATCATAGCTTCATCATTCTTCTATAATCTCACCATCCAGCAAAGCTATCCTTATGTGTACCTCACCATCGTGCGGGCATAGCACGTAGTCCCAACTCTAATGCTTGGAAGAGGTGATCCTCAGGGACTTCGCGCTCAAATTCATCCAAAAACAGATCTACGTCAGTTAAACCATCATAATAGGGTAATTTCCTTACCTCTGACGAAACACAACGCAACGACTTCGTCATCATATTGCATCGCAAGGTAGACACTTCATGTAAGCGATTTTGCCAATGCTCTAACTCTTCGTCCGAATCAGAGGTGCAGGAACTCTCCCGGTCCCATGGAATCCTCCCATTTGCCGTCGGATTGATCCAGTTCTGGTCTCGCGCTGTTGTAGATTTGATGCAGTTCATCATCACTTTCTATGTAATCGTGCACTGGTTTAGTATATCGCACTGCTTCTGCAGGGTCCAATGGTATTATAACTCGAAGCGACTTCCTCTCAAACGACATTGTCCTCTTCTTCAAATTAATGACCCCATTCATGTCAATAGCCCAGTCAATTCCTAGGACCGTGGGGTAGGGATTATTGTCATTAACAATTTCTATAACTTCAAAGTCTGCTATTGCGCTCGCACCTTCAATATCAACTGTTACTCCATATAACCATTCGATGGGGATGATTTTTTGTTGGTTCGCCATTCTGAGTTGAATCGGAGACCACTGCAGCGCAAGTCTCCCCATCCTTTCGCATGTTTGTTTTGGTAATACGTTTGCATTGGACCCTAGATCCAAGATGATCTGGTCCATCTCATAATCACCTATCTGTGCGGTGAGCCTCATCTCACACCCTGTTTGTGCCTTATGTTTGCCAATTTTCTGACTACGTAGTGTCCATCAGGGGCTTTCTCTTTGCTGGCACATTTATATATTAATTCCTGCAGGCCCTCCACAACCTTGCTATCGCGCAACAGTTTCATGCAAGTCTCCAAAAACGTAGTGAGTAGAGAGGGATCAACCTCTGCAGGCGCGCTGATTTCTTGCACCTTGTCCTGGCTTCTTGAGGTGGAGGCCTCAACAAGGCTCTTCTTGGATTCCATAAACATTTCCTTAGCGCGATCTAGATCAAAGTCGACTTCTGTCTCTGGCACTTTGCGGACCCATCCTTCTTCTTCACGCTAATTGCCGTTATCAGCGCCAATCGTTATTCCAATTCTTAGCATAATGTTAACGCTCTGGTCTTCTTCGCAGAGCTCAGCTCTCATCATCTGTAGATTCTGCGTAGGTTGCTACGTTTGTGTTTTCTTCTCTTGCATCTTAGCTACAACACCAGGGATTCTTCTATAGTATGGTCAAACTGTCCGCAATATTGACATGATGGGTGTGTAGGATTCTGACACTCTCGCGCATAGTGCCCCGGCTGTCCGTAGTTATAGCAAATGATCTGACCACGGCCTCTACCAGGCCCTCCTTGTCTTCGGTCCCGTCCTCGTCCTCATAACCTTCGCGCGCTCCTTCGACGCACTACTTTGGAGGCCGAGTTTCTTCTTGCATCCGGTACGTAGGTGTTCTTTCCATCATTAGCTCATAGCTTCGACAGTGGCACTCATCATGGCCCACAGATTTGCAGAAGTTACAGAACAACTGCTGGGGTGTCTAGACGAACTTTTGAAGTAAATGGCAGTTATCCGTCACATGTTGTCCAACAACTTGATGAATAGCACACCATAGTGCGACTCCCATGCTCAGCCCTGCTGGGGCTTCTGGCTTTAGGGGAATTTGCCCCCCTCCTGTAATATAATTTACGTACACTGGACAATGATCTTTATCATGCCCCTGTCCCTTGCACTTCAAACACCAGACTTCCGCGTTCACTTTTGGCTTAGTCTCCTTGTCTTTCTTCAAACTCTATAACTCCAGGTGTAAGCTTGCTAATTGTGAGTGGATCTACTGTACCCCCAAGGTCGTATCATGAATAGGTCATGCATGCAATCTCATCATGATTTCCATGGCTTTTGCCTGCATTCCTATCTTCTGTTGTGACAAAGCAATTCTCAGGTGGGGTAGAAGAAAAGCCATAAACTATTCGCGATGCTGACTATCTATGAGCTGAATGTTAGCTTCTCAAATCTGACACTTCAACCTTTGATCTAATTCCTAAGGCGTCTCATCGACCCTCATCATGATTTCTTTAAATCCAATCACTGATTGGGAGTCAGACTTAGGCTTACTAAACTCCTTGTTTAAAGCTGCCTTAGTCGTTGCTAGTGTTGCAAGCGAATTATCGAAACAATACTTAATATACCAGGTTAGCGCGCGATCCTGCAGAGTGGTAACCAATTGTGCCTTCTTTATATTGTCATCAGTAATCTATTGCGCTGTCCACACAACGTTCGCAACAAATAGAACTGCTCTACATCTTCAGTTCCTATGCCCTTGAAAACCGACATCTTCATCGCGTTTGCCATGTTGAGTGGTGGTGGTGGTGGTGGTGGACGTGGAGGTGTGGGCGAAAGTGTATGCGGTGGAGGTGGGGGTGGAGGTGGAGTGGAGAGATGATTTACTCAAGGAATCCCCCGAGTGATTAGCTGAACAACGCTTCACGGCGGAGTCTGTTCCGCCCCTTCGTCGTCACTTAAAGGAGGTCAAATCAATGGACTATACTCCGGTCCTGATCCTTTGCGATTTCTAAAGAGTTGTCCACTTCGTGTAGCTCCAAACATCAAGGTAATGGCATCACCCGTTTTTCACATAATAACATTTTAATCTAAGTATTCAATGATCTGAGGTACTTACCTTGCGGTCCTTTGAAAAATCACCGCTCTGCTTCGCTATAGCTGATTGAGGTATCAACTGCAAATTCTGTAACAAATCCTCACAGAATTCGATCGAGCCAATGATCGACAGCCGCGTGATCTTGTTTTAAGAGGTTTCTAGCCGTTGTACTAATTCTGGAGTCCACACTATAGGACCATCGAGCTTCCACCTTCCTTGATTGTCTATCGATTTAGCTAACCACTCATATAGTTCAACGGGAAAAGTGCAGAAGAAGTTCTCATGTACCTCTGTATACAGATACTTGTTCAGCCACTGTTCCTTTGACAAGCGCGGATTCATGTTTTCTTGCGCCGCGAACTCATGAATCTTCCGATCCAACCACTTTTCAATTTCTTTCTTGGTTGGATTCCAATGATGCGACATCACACATCTCCTTCAAGCAGATCCAAGTCTTGACAACGGAACCATTTGTTGGCTTAGGGGGTCCTGACTCAAGTTCGGAGTTAGCTGCGCTAACCAACAAAACCCTACACTACTGGCCCTTTCGGCAACAACCGCGTAGCGTAGGCTGCAACCTCATCCGAAGCAGTATGGGGGGATGCAAGAACCAAGTTTCTGCATCTAGAGACCAGTGTGATGTTTTCCAACGCCTCAGATCTGCCTTCGCGCAAATCGATAATCTCTTAGGGCTTGCCGATGCACTCTATTAAAATAGCCTTCAGACCTTCGCGAAGGTCTACGATCAGTCCTTGCGGACCTTTAGCAGTCAATTAGCCTACTTACGCGCATCAAAAAGTAGTCCTACACTAGTGTTCGCGCAAATTTACTTAAGTTATTAGTAAACATAAGAGAATTCATTAGAGTCTTCGCAAAAATACTTAGACATGCATTGCAAACATCATTAGCACTTATTCAAAAGAATTGCGTAACATTCAATTAACATTCCATAAAACACACCATTCATCGACAACATATAACATTAACAAAGATAAACAGAAATACGTAAGAATTCTTCGGAAAATCTTCTTTATTGATCTTCACTAAGGGATTACAGACTCAAAACTGTCATGCGCACACAGCTGCAAGGGTTCGCACACTCAGTTGTGGACTCTACCTAGGCCTCTGCGCACTCAGCTGCAGAGCATTTCTTGTCCTATCTTACCCGCTTCTCCTTGCTTACTACTCCTTCGCTACTAGTTAGTTACTTCTTCCTTTCACTAAGACTCACTATTTATAGACCTTTTCATACAATGCCATGGTCCACAGACTATGGGTGAATCTCAAAATCGACTCAAAACTTATCCCAAAACAAGGGGCTAAGCCCCTTTGACTCCTATTCATCTACATGCTCCGCATCCACAAATCACAGAGACTTTACATTATTTACAAAATTGTATCAAAATTTGGGTTATCTTAACCCGAAACGAACCCAGGGGACCCCATCCCAACAATGCAATTCCTCTGGGTGTGAGCGCAACTGGAGTGTATTTGACAAAATACCCAGCAAAAAGCACAACAGGGAAAAAAATTTCAAATTAAACTTTTTGAATTCATTTGATTATTTTTAATATTGTTTTCTAAGTACTAATTTACAATCTATGGCCCCTAATACAGATTGGAGTTCCAACGCCTCAATGACATCCTCTACGTTTACTACAATCTTCGATTGTGGGTGAGACAACTTCAGAAACCTCCTGATGTTAATAAAATTTAATAAAAAACATTAATTAAATAATAATATTTAAATATTAATGTTAATAATAAATAAATTAATTATTAATTATGAAAGGGCAAAAGGTCAAAAGGTGTGACCACTCACCTTCGTGGCCAGTCAATGCCTATATAGGCACACCGCCACGAATGATTGTAACTCACCATTCAATTTTGATCAATAATAACATTTACTTACTATAATAGTCTACACACACAAATTAGTTCTTGCATATATGTTTATCTCCTATAGTGGTATCAGAGCCTTCACTCCTTCGGAGATTCATCTTCCATTTGCTATTCTGTTGTTCCTCGCTCAATGCCTCATCTTCCACTAAACGACTCATTTTTAACACTGTCTATTCTCTGCTAACTTTCTGAAATCGCCCATCTCTTTCCTTGCGGTCTTCGCTCATTGTCAACCCCAACCAATTTCTTCGCTACCATTATAGTTCCCTTGTCACCACCTGCAATCATCGCTATAATCTGACCGAACTCAACATCATTGCTCGACGTCGTTGTGTAATTCCCCTGTCTGTCTTGCCACCAACGTTGTGCAACTACCATTGTGCACCGTCACATTTGCCCCCGTGTCGTTCCTTGTTACACCCCTTCAAGCCATCAAACCATCACGTCAGATTGATCCGCTGAGCCGCCATCCGAGCCAACATTTCGAGTCTCTCGCCATGCCACAGGTCTAGGGACCCATTCGTGTTTGTTATCGTAACTTGCGCTGGTCAACGAGATGTTTCGTTTAAAAAAAATCTAATTGAAATATAT
>APFE030084940.1:234895-254006 GCA_000404065.3 Pinus taeda
AAAAAAAAAAAAATTAAAAAAAATTGGGTCTACCAAAAAGAAGAAGAACAAAATTGGGAGTAATAATGACGACAATTCAAAGAAATTGCAAGAAGAACTTGATAAAATGCGACGACTAGTGTTACTTGGGAGCGGGAGCGACATTTCAAAAGATCCCAGTTTGGGAGTGAATCTCGGAGCGATTTTTATATATATATATTTTTATATTTTGATATATATATGTCAACAAAAACATGTAGAATGATGAATTAGATATAAAAAACATAAAAAAACATAGATTGATCATTGAACCGTCAACTATATAACATCAATCATCTAGAAGTTATAATTTTCATCAACCACATCCACAAGTTAATAACATACAACATATTGAGTCTTGTGAATCATGATTCATCAATCTTAAAGTTTCAACTTCAAGCTTTCAAAATTGAAAATTCAATATATAACATTTATCATCATTGATCACCAAAGTTGTACTTGTAAGCTAAGTTTAAATTAAATTTAACCATTACAAGAAATAATATCTAACATGAAATGAAATGTTATAAAATGAATTATGAAATGAAATGAAACAACTTTCATGAAGCATCATATTCATAATTCAGAATCATTACCAATGAGTTATAATTGCCAACTTCAAAGTTGAAACTTAAATTGTCATAGTCATATATTGTTTACAAAAAATATCATTATGACATGAAAAAGTCAAGACTCAACAGTTATGAAAGCTAATAGAAACTAGAAAAGACAAGTAAACTATAAGTCTATTATCTACTACTACATGTGGCCCTTGCCACGAGAAGTGTCTAATGTATGAGCAGGTCGTGGTGGTCTTCTAGGAGTCTCCTGCACAGACCGATGACCAGAACCAGAAGGCACATGCCCTCCACGTGAGGGTGTATATGGAGGCGGCGACAACAAAGGAACAAGACTCGGGAGTCGGAACTCGAGCACTGCTACTGGATGGTGGAGGTGGCCTGGTTGTTGCTTCATCTTCCTCTCTCATAAGTTCTGCTTCTAGTTCTTCAGGATGTATAGTGCCATCCTCCAAATTATCATCCTCTGGGTGGTTGTCCCAAATTTTATATGTTGGATCCTCATAAGCCCGATCACAGTAATGACTCAACAACCTCAAGTTGTAGTGCACATAAACCAAGCATTTTGCCCTATTTTCATTGAGTCTGTTTGTTTTCCCATTATGTATGAAGCTGTAGGTGCTCCAACACCTGTCTGCAGAAGAAGTATTTACAACCTGTCAGAGAACTTTTTTTTGCCAATTTTGGCAAAAGTCCATGGCCACCATATGATTCTGTTAAAATTGGCAACTAGGGCCAAACTCCATGTGGGTCATCTTATTTATGGCAGCTGATATGTTTCTTGGATCCCTCTCATCGAGAGGTGTAGGACTGATCTAAAGATCATCCGATTCCGATAAGTATTCATGGAGTTATGAATTTATTTGCGTTATAAGACAATTCGTCAAGGTCGGCTAGCAACCAAATAAACCCCACATGTGCTCAACGTTATAGTTTAAATAGAGGCGGCCTTCAAGTCATTTCAACACACTTGGGATCTCTTCCTCTCTCTACTTGTCTTTGGGTTTTAGTGGGAGGAGAGATCCTAATGAATAACGCTGCCCTGATCCAGAGGGCAGAAACGCTGAAACTGCTGGACAATCGGAAATGTCCGAAAAGCTGGAACTGTCGAAAAAGCTAGAAAAAGCCGAAATTGCGAGAAAAGCCAGAACTGCCGGAAAAGCTGGCACTGCCAGAATTGCCGGAAATGCCGGAAAACCCGGAAAAGCCGGAACTGTCGGAAAAGCTGGAACTGCCGGAAAATCCGGAGTTGCCGGAAAAGACGAAAAAGACGGAAAAGCCGGATTTGCCAGAAAAGCTGGGACTGCCAGGACTGCCGAAATTGCCGGGAACAACCGGAACTGCCGAAACTGCCAGGAACAGCCGGAACTGCCGAAACAGCCAGAGCATCTGTCTTCGAAGGAGAGCAGCATGCAAGGGACAACTAACTAACATTGGGACAGTTGTATGGTACTTTGCAGCAAATACACCAAGCATGCAATGTTACAACTAACATGCAAGGGACAACTAGCATGCAACAACAAGCATGCTAAGGACAACAAGCATGCTAGGGACAACAAGCAAGCAAGGGACAACAAGCAAGTAAGATGCAACCAACTCATAAGTCAATATGGCAACATGGTGCAGCAATGGCACATAATGCAATACAGTGATGGGTACAATCATGATTAATGAAGCGTGGTGAGATGCAGCATAGTCATGATGGGTGCAGCATGGTGCAACACGGTGAGGTGCAACATGATGACGAAATGCAGCACCACGATAGGTGAAGGAGTCACCTTGGAGAATCAATTGAAGCAACATGTCTTCAATTGATCTCATGTATCATCTTCTTAGAGATGATATATGCTCTTATCTAGATAAGTCAAAGTTTTGACTTCTGTTGTAAACATACTATCTCTCTCTCTCTCTCTCTCTGCTGAACTATTGAAGAACATATAAGAAGAATTGATCAAGGGTTTCCCCACATTGGGGTTTGTCCCTGGCTAGCGCCACATCTTGTGTCCTCTTGTCTTGGCTTGTCTTCTGCAATTTATGTTTATGTTCTATTTGCAATTTACTTTAATGCTGATGTGATTGCTAATCTGGAAAAGATATGGAGCTAATTGTGATAATTGAAATAAATTGCTCTAAGCATAGAACATACCTAAAATTAACAGATTCCCATCATGTGAGAGCATCAAATTTGTCTCTATCTTCCTTTGCATGAAAGGTGCCAAACAAACCAGTGCAACTGAAGTATTTGCCTAATTGAAGACGCACACTAGCACATTCCTCCCTGTCAGGTATCAACTTTTCTAATGCTTGCAAATATCCTATAGATACCTCTTCATCTATATGGGCTTTGGCCGTAACCCCACCCCCTGGTGCAGGTTGGCCTAACCAAGATGGAGAGTAGTATTTTGGCGTAAGGATATAAGCCAAGCAATGTAGTGGAAAATTAAGTTTGTCCCACCATATACACACACAATCGTGAATCAGTGTATACAAGTTTGGATCATTGTTATGAACAATATCTTTTGTTTGCCCCAACATGGTATCCATCGTGTCATACACCTTGCCAATCACTGGTTTATCTGTATCTGCAAACCGAATCATGTGATAAATGGGCTTGGTGAAATCCAATGCTTGCCTCACACGTGCCCAAAACATACCATCAAGAGCGGCCTCCTCCACGTGTTCAAAACCTTCCTTGTCAGCTGCATTTGTAGACCTTTCCTTTAATACCTGCCAGTGTGGACTTGATACCATGCTAGCCAATGTCTCTCTTACCTTCAAAAGGCGCCTGAAAGTGAGGTAATAGCTACCAAATCTAGTCCTTGCAATTTCCAACAACTCCAGTCTTGAGTGACTGCGGAAAATGCCATGGGTATTGCTATGATTTGTAATAAATTTTATCATTTGTTTGCCTTTCTTGTACAAATCACCAATCCATTTGTATTGTTTGTTTTTGTTCTTAACAATATCATGCATGAAAAGGTTCATTGTGTGAACCAAACACCCAAACCAAAATATGTTGGGGTATTTATCCTCAATAATTGCTCCCGCTACCTTACAATTAGGAGCATTATCAGTGATGACTTGGATGACATTGTATGGCCCAATACGATCAATTGTTTCAAGTAATGGTTTTGCAATGTTGATGCCGGTCTTGAACTTGTCTGAGTAATCATATTCTGAAAGAAAGATGGCACCACTAACAGACACAACAAGAACATTTATCAATGGCTTGCCTTTTACATTTGTCCATGCATCAGATACAATGGACACCCCATGGTCAGTCCAAGAACTTGTCATTCTATTCAAAGAATGTGATATTTTTTCTTTTTCATGATCAAGTCCAACGGTTCTTGCCTTGTCATACTCATACCCAAGGCTCTTGTATCCTTTAGGGGCATCATTTATGGCAGAAACCATTTCGTGCCAATAAGGTGAGCGAAGAACATTTAATGGTATTCCACATGCATAGAGAAACCTGTAAACTTTTGAATCCACATCATTCCTACACCCTTCATCAAGGAAATCTGATATGCTTCTATGCCCTAAACCTGGTGACCCTGTGCCTCCATATCCACTGCCTTGGGAGGATGCTAAAGGAGTTCTTTATGCATGTGATTGTGAGCTTGGTTCAAAGAAAGCCTTTGATTTTTTAGATTTGTATTCGGGTCCCTCCTCTTCCCTTATATATTTGGCTCTATTTGCTGCTAACACACCTGTGCAAGTTTTGATTCCTATTTGTTTATCTCTATCCCAGGGTGTATGAACCTGTGTAATTATTGTTGCAGCGGGGGCAATGAAAATTAGTGGTTCCACCCCCTTTCCCTGCTTCAGGCCTTTTAACATATTTCCACAATGGGGTTTGGTCTTGTTTAGTTTTTTGAGTTGACTCATGTTCACTCTCCTCCAGCTCCTCCTCACCGGGGTTTTCATCAAATCCACTATGTCCCCCTTCTTCATCCCCTTCTTCATTTTCAATTTCAACCCTCCTTTTTCTACTCTCTAGCACCATAATAACCAAAAAAAGAACCAAGAAGAAGAAAATGCCAAGAAATATAACCATGATGTTTGAAATTTGAAGTTTTGAATCTGCAAAACTTAAAAAAAATGGAATGGGAATGGGAATGGGAATGGGAAATAGAGAAAAAATTATTTATTTATTTAGAAATAAACCTAAAAAAAAATTGCTAGACACTCTATTCAATATTGTAGAGCCTACCTCTTTGGCGTCCAATCTCCCCTTGCTCCTTGCTTTCTCTTGCTCTCTCATTCTCTTGGTCCTTGCTCCTTGCTCTCTCTTGCTCTCTCCTTGCTCCTCATCTCTCCTTGCTCTCTCTCACTCTCTCCTTGCTCCTCACTCTCACCCTCTCTCAATCTCACTCTTACTCTCTCCTTGCTCCTCACTCTCACCCTCTCTCAATCTCACTCTCACTCTCTCCTTGCTCCTCACTCTCACCCTCTCTCAATCTCACTCTCACTCTGTCCTTGCTCCTCACTCTCACCCTCTCTCAATCTCACTCTCACTCTCACTCATTACAATGATGAAATGAAATGAGGGAGGGTCTATTTAACCCTTCCTCCCTCCCTCCCTCACTTTATTTCCACAAAAACATTTTATTTATTTATTTTTTTTTAATTTTTTATTTTCTGCCGAATTTTGTCTATTTTTATTTTTTTCCCGCACGTCTCCGCTCCCGTCGCTCTCTCTCGTTGCTCCGGGAGCGATTTTTATAACTCGGGAGTGGTCGGGAGCGATCGCTCCCGGGTTATAAAAATCGCTCCTGGAGCGACGGGAGCGACGCTCCCTGCTTCGCTCCAAAAATAGGCAGGGAGCGCAAATTTTTTTACGGGAGCGCGCTCCCGCCCGAAGTGCGGATTGGGAGCGGCATTGAGGGGGGGGTGCGCTCCCTCGCAACACTGGCGACGATGCTTCGATAATGTCGAAGTGACAGAGATAAAATTAGGAGAGGGTCAAGATAGGATAATTGTAAATCAAGAGAAAGTGGCAAGCGATATTAGAAAAATAGATAACATTGAGAGAATGTTGAGCCAGTTAATGGGAATCAATCCAATTTTTAATCCCTTAATCGCTCAAGAACCAACACAAAGTTCCAAGACTCCAGAAGGTGAAGATTTTTTAAATCATGAAATTCCACAAATACTGCAAATACACTTCCAAGGAAGTTAGTACTATACGAAATTTGTAGAAAAAAACTACCAACGAATTAAAAGAGAATTACCTAAGTATGATGGTAAGGATCATAGAGTCGCCATCGTATGGGTCAACAAAATGGAGGCAATTTTTGAGTTAAACCTGACAATCGATGAACGATAAAAAATTATGACCGCATCTAACAACTTAGAAGCTGAAGCATACGACTGGTTCTTATGGTGGTCAAACAAATGCGAAGCACATTCATTCGTTTGGAAGAATTTTGTAGATGCCTTACTACAAAGATTTCATGACTTGGAAGAAGATGATATCTATGAAAAGTTTGTTCATCTCAAACAAAAAGGAACTGTGAGCGAATAATCCCACGAATGGGAATTATTAGCTATAAGACAAAGAGGATTCTCTAATGAAGAACTGCTAAAACTGTATAGATGTACAAGCCCAAAACCATTGAAGAAGCGAGACATGCAACCATAATTATTGAGAAAAAAAACATAAGTTTAGAATGTCATCGTTCAAGGAAGATGAAGGCCAGCAACAATACACTAGAAAAAAAGAAACAAATAGTGTGATTTTACGAGTGTGATTTTATACCAACATTGAAAAGATCATATCTAAGCTAGTAAATCATTTATGAAAATTAGTATACTTCAATGCACTAATTAGCTTAATGAAATAAGTGGGTTAGAGATTAAATCTAAAGATTAGATGATGAAATAATGCAGGTAACTAAACTAGCAAGGGAAATGAATACGGTTAGTCACTAACTATCTAAAAATCCTCCTTTGAAATGAACAGATATGGATACCAAGGGGAAATCCCAAGCTTCCTCAAGAAGATTTTTTTATTAGAAGAGAAACCCTCTTATAGAGAAATGAGGGTTTTAAATCTTGAGGAGGGTTTACAAATAGAGGGTTTCAAAGAGAGAATACCCTTGCCCAAAATACAAAAAAATGAGAAAATTATTGACATTACTCCCTTTTACAAAATTACAATGAAAGGGTTCCTTAATGTGGAACTCGCTTATCCTTCCAAAAGATTTGGCTTTGAGGCTCAACGTCAAAATTCTTCTGGGAGAAGAACTTGCAAAAGATAGAGAGAGTGGGGTTTATCGACATATCAAAAAAGGAATAGGTCTCAAAGTTTTTATATCCCTTGATCTTCAAGTCTCCAAATATGAATCTTTCAAAAATGTCCTCAAAACCCCGATCTCAAGCCTTTTTCAAGAACTGTGCAAGCCACCAAGAGAAAAATCAGATCTGATGCAAGAGAAAGTAGATCAGAAAATAAGGATAATATATACATAAAAATACAATTTGCTAGTCACAAGAGGATGAGGACACCTCCACTCTTGGGCAAGCATGAAAGGGAAAACCCTCTAAATAAGCTCTAAAAGCTAGATTTGTCATTGAAAAGCACATAAAACAAGTAGATCTGAATTAAAATTGATGATATTTTAGAAATCTGGGTAGAAACTCCCTTTTTAATCTTTAGATCAGCCCTTGATAGAAATAGATCAGTGTGGGTTCTTGCTCCTTTCGACTTGGGAGTGGGTTCATTCCACCAAAGACTTAACCCACGCTCAAGGTCGTCTTCAGAAAATAAAGATCTCTACACACTTGAGATAGCTTATACAATGAAAATGAAGGCTAGGGGTTCAACCAAAAACCCACTCGTGCTTCTCCCTCTAGAGTGGTCCTCTAGCTCAAAAACTAACACAAGATAGCTTGCATCAATTAATCCAATACCTGGCAGATGGAAATAATAAATCGATTAATACAAGTAGAGCATTAAGCACAAATGAAATAGCTATACCTCAAACGAAGAAGAATAACACCACATAGATTAAACCCCTAATTTTTTTTCTTTATTAGATCTAGAAAAATAGAGTACAAAATGGCAAAGCTGCTAGCCCAGTCTTGTTACATCAGAATGAATCCAAATGAGGAGGTCAAGGCTCTCTTAAATAGAAAAATAGGAGGAGATATCGATGATAGCACACATCTCCAAGTGCCAAGTGGTGATCCAAGATAAAACGTGTAGATCTCCTTGAGAAACATCTAGATCTCTTTGAGCAAATTGTAACCCCCCTTGAGGCCCTGCGCAGATCTTGATGGAGCTAGTTGTTTGCACTAATAAACAATGGGTGGAGTGGTTTGGACCATTTTAGCAATGTTTTCTTGGTCCATCTTGATCATGTCCCATTCCAATCTCGTAACCTGAACCATCCAATCAACTAGCTTGGACCACCTCTCTAAAATATGTGAATTTCTTGGAGAACTCCGTGTTCCTTGGACCATCGAATTTCTTCTTGGGTCATCCCCCTTGATAAATGGAATTCACATCACCTTTTTGACTTAATTATTTCTCTTTGTGATTTTCCACTTTATTTTTTGAGTATTTTCCACTAGGAGAGAATTTTATGATCTCCCAATTTTATTTTTCACCCAATTTATTTGCCAGTTTTTGCCAAAAATTAGAAAAAAATGGGTTTTGAAGGGTGAATAATCACTTTTTGACCCTCAAAGTGTGTCTAAATAGAAAATTGGGGTGTATAGGTCTAATTTTGAGTACTCATACCCCCTACAACTTCTCTAGACAATAATTATTACATCTTACATCAAAAATTTATTAAAACTCTCTTCCAGTGGGAAATTTTTAACAATTTAAAAATTTACACTTAGACAACCAAATTCCGTGAAACTGTAGAGATGATCTAGTGTGGTAATATACATTGACTCTAGACACTAGGATTCACCTAAGACTCTACTGTCAAGTCGCACTCTAGCTTTTGGGTATGTCTAGGAGAAAAACGTAACTAATTACAAGTGTTAAAAAACACAAATAATTAGCTAAGGAAAAAAAACTCCCTAGAGTGTACTCACTTGCTAGTAAAGTCCTAAGCTACCTAGGCCTATTATATGACTCTTTTTCATCATGCTAGATTCATTTTTAGAATGCCTTAGGGCTGCGAAAGCTGAATAACAAAACGATGAGAGGAAGAAAATTAATTCTGGAATTCTGACATGATCTGATGGTGCTAGAATGCTCGGAAATGTACTTTGATCATGTAGTCTTTGACAAATCTTCAAGTGCTAAAGTGGACCAAACGACTTCCCATATATAGATAGGGCTGTTACCATAGCCATATAGATATCCATATACTCCATCATGAATTGGATAATATGTAGATATTCTATATTCCATTGATATGAAGTTGCCTATCCAACTATGGGGAAGTTCTAAGTCGAATGCTTGTAACTCTGATAAACCTCTACTCTATACGAATTCAATATGGATGGATGCATCGATTGAATGATATGATATATATTGTGATACAGGTGACTCAACAGATCTGATTTCAGCAACATCAGAATGACGGTCGTTCATGCATCATGCATATTCTCTCCCCTAGATAAGGGTCAATGAAGTACCGGTTCACTGGTGGCCTATATGTATATAGGGCCACCCTATCCATCCCTATGGCGTTCCTTATCCCAAAAATCCTTCTCAGGGAAGATATCTTTCTTTCTCCAAACTTTATCCAACAAACCTAGATGAAAGACCGACCTGTCGCTTAGGGGACAAGAATGTCCAATCAACTATGATGCCAAATCCCAAGAATTTCATGGCCCCTCAAACTGCGTAGCAAGAAGACTAGATACAACTTGCGAAGCAGCTCATACCTTCTTAAGTGGCGAAGAACATGAGATCATATAGGCTAGGGCTTTCCCAATTATTTCACATAGCTAAAAGGAATCTTATCTCTGTTTGGTGATTCTAGATTTTGGATATATGAAAATGATACCTATATTAACAACAAAGATGGTACAGCCCTGAATGTGTTAAGCATGCAAAATCTAGTGTTGTTTAACTAAGATAAGATTCATTTTAGCTATGTGAAATAACGGGGAAAGCCCTACCCTATATGATCTCGTGTCCTTCACCATTTAAGAGGGTGTGGGCTGAATCTCGTGTCCTTCACCATTTAAGAGGGTGTGGGCTGTGTTCTTCACCTAAAACATGTTCTATTGGTTTAAAAATGCTCTTTGATGAGTGTCCTATGGTATAGAATCATTTTAAAGTGCATGGGAGAAAACATATTGATTGATGTTCATGCAATTTTCTGCAATTTATTAGGTCTGACATCATTATTTAAATTTCATTTATTGGCTAATTGAACTGTGGTAAGTTGTTGAATGTTATTTTCTAAGTTGCTAATTTTATAGCCTTTCATTACATGTAGTTTTCATGCATTCTGAATGGTTAGATTTTCTGTTCTAATTAAGTTTTGTTATCTGTCCAAAACTGGAGATTTTGACCTAGCTTATAGTAGCCAAGTGTCTTGTGAGCTTTGGGTGTGTTTCAGGACTCTATTTGAGATTCCCTTGGTTTGGATAGCCTTAGAATTAACCCATGGGTCGTGCAAATCCTATTGCTTGCTTTTCATTCAACCTCCACTTAATCCCTAACCTTTACAAGCATAGGAGTTGGTGGGTTAGTTTGTAGGATCCTTGGGGGGCACTTAGTTTTAGCCTTTCTAGGGTTATTTGATCCCTAAGTCCTATTTGGAAGCCTCCCTTGTGGTGGCTAGTTGTCACCACTAAAATATAAGAAGAGTAGTTACTGAGGTGACTATGATGACACCCCTTTTTGCTGCGCAAATTCCTTGTTTGGTGAAGGATTTGCACCAAGGTGCAAGATTTTGCAGCAACAAGACCCTTGGAACTCAATGTTTTTGTAGAAAACAATATTTTATGAGTGGGGAAACCTAATATTCAACCCTAGGGCCCTACAAATGCTATGTAATTAATCACAATCTTAAATTCTTAAAATAATACTTAAATTTTTAACATTAGCATTAATTGTTTCATGATGTTTGAGAGTGGTTCCAACCTCATTGGATTTCGTATGGAGAGTAGCATTTTAGATCCCAGTCAAAATCCAACAGACTTAATAGTTTTCAAGATTTTAGGATTGGGTGGATTGCAATGTTTCCATTGGATTCTGTCATGTGTGAGGGGATGGAATTAGCATTTAATCAAGAGCACCAAGCCCTCTATAATATATATACCTTGATGTTGGCGGTATTGATTTTGAACTTCTCTTTCATGACCCTAGTAAAAATGTACCCATTAGTCAAACAAAATCTTGATTTGACATGTTGAACTTTTTCTATCTTATTTTTATGTTTAGAGGGTGATATTGATGATGAGGATCCCAATATAGGCAATGATTTCTGCTGATATGCAGGTATTTGTTGCAGCATGAATTTTTTTGACCCTACAGGCCATGTAGAGCCTCTTTGTTGATTTATTTTTGGTTTAGAAATGGATTGCACTTTGTGCTATTTTGGTTATATGCACCCTATATATATATATATATATTATATATATATATGAATATTTTTGCATATTTGTGTATAATGGTTTGGATTCATATGCATGCACGTGAATATATGTATATGTTTTTTTTCCAAAATTTGTATATCTATATATTCTTTGGTTGACTGTTTTTTTCCAATTTGGGTCTGGTTCTCGGTTTTGGGGTCAACGAGTTCATTAACCAGTCTGGTTCTGATAACATTGGAATAGTGGCACAAAGTATATTACATTTCTGATGCATTTTTTAAAATCTAGTATTTACTACATGCACCAGATGAGTAGATACGATGCGTTCTATGTTTGAAATTCTTTCGGAATGTGAAATGTAGGCCTCTTGTATTATTGTTTGTAATTATAGATAATTTTGAGGATAGTTCTCATAGTCTGGGTATTAACTCTTCAACATCGGAAGATGGCTATTTTAGCAGAAGCTATATTGGAACTTCACAATTTTATGTAACACCGTAAAGTTTATTCTTTTAATATGGTTCTACCTTTCAAAACACTTACTGTTGGAAGTAGCAGCTTGCCTTGCTTTTATTACCTTGGAATGAACTGTGAAATTATAACGGAAAACAGGACTAGTTAGATGTTTGCAGATCCATGACTTTCCACTCTTTCATACACCCTTGCATGCTTTTTGGGTTAAAAGATTGACTTGTTTCTTGCATGACCGTGGTGTTGTTTTTTTACATGAAATAATAATTGTGAAGACAGATGATACACCTTTTAGCTGAAACAGGAAGTCTAAGTATGTATGCTCTCCCACATAAATAAAAATCGGGAGCCTGAGCACAGTGCTAAAGAATGAAAGTATTATTGCTTATTTATTTGTGTGCTTTATTTCAGGAGAGGATTATTCAACTTTTAAGAGATTTTGGGGTTCAGCCAAATGAGTGGAAAACAACTCAAAGCATTCATCCAGTTTCTGTTTTGGTGCATTTCTTGTTAAAGCAGTTACCATCAACAGTTGTTAGTACTCATGCCTTGGGGCTACTCAAACTTGTAGAAAGTTCTGTAGACCTTTCAATGGCCCAGGTAAGAAGTTCAGCTTATAGATTTCTTCAGTAAGGATGAAAGGAAATATTTGAGAAGATTGAGTGTTATTAGCAGTCTGTTTCTAACAGTTTGACATGCAGTATTTGAATTACAGATTGCTTGGGTTTAAACTCTGTGAGTGTAGTCCACCAGGGAAACTGCGCCTTACCATATTGAATGAGGTGCTGGAGGTATGTAATTAATTTGTATTCTATATGTACCTATTTGAGAAGTCTCATCATTATAGGCCAGCCAGTTTGAATGCTTGGTACTATTCGTATGTTGTAGTGCATTAACATTCCTGATATGCAAATAAAAGATGATTGGACTATTTCTTTCCCCAAATTTTTTACTTAAATAAATTTCCTCGTGAATCCACAAATCTAAGAAGAATGATTCAACCAGCCAAAATCCATGTCACCCTTTTACTTATATAAATTTACTCGTGAATCCACAAATCTCCGAAGAATGATTCAACCAACCAAAATTCATGTCACCCTGACAAAGGAAATAGTCATAGGAAGAGAGGAAAATAGTGAGATTTATATGGAACACAGTACTAAATAGGGATATGCAATTGTAGTAATATGCCTTGCAATTATCATGGACATCAGTACTAAATAGGTATATGCAATTGTAGTAGCATGCCTTGCAATTATCATGGACATCAGTTAGATAACAACCTCAAGCCAAAGAGGGCCCACAAGGCATGACTCTGAAACTGCTAATAATTTTGGTGCCGAAGTGAAGGAGGATGCTGTCACATCAATCTTAGGATTTGCACTCCAAAGCCATCTTCTGGATTATTAATGGTTTTGGTGTGGGTAATGGCTTATAAACCACCATCGGCCCACAATTTTTATGTATGTGGGATATCAAAAGTTAAAACACATGCACACCCAACACACCTGGATGTCTGGCCTGTGATAACAAAGCAAACATTGTACTTTATCATGTCACTTGTCGGTAAAGGACCATGCACATTTTTAATTTTTTTTTGCATAAAATGTTCATTCTCTTTATTTGAGAGCATGATAAATCATGAGAGTTGATTTTCTTCAAAATTTTCAATGCGTTACCCTACTTCTTTTAGTCACAATGAAGATTGTTGACCACTCCACGTCAACCACCCTATAGCAGTACACATTTTTGCAAAGGAATTCCATCATGTTCAAGCAGTCAGATATCCAGGATTCATCATCATCATTTGTTAATATATTAGAGTTGTAAACCCAAATTCTGCAAGTTTATTGTAAATGATGCTAGTATGACCCTTTAATTATGTAACAACCTGGGTAACCCTATGATTTTGCGACGAATTTTGTCTTAGGAGGTTTTTCGTCTCACTAATTATCTGTGTTTTTAAACACGGATGATCGACAAAGATTTTCTCTCCAGCCTCACCCCAAAGCTAGGGTGGGATTTATTGTCGAAGTCTTCGGTGAGTCCTAGTGTTTTAGTCGAGTCTTTTGTAAAAGTGTGTTTGGGAATAATTTAAGCACATTTGGCTAAATTATTTTATTACAAACGCACTTGGTTTATATTAGAGCATATTGTGTCGCAACATTGTGTAAATTATTAAGGGTCTATGTCTAACGGTGTTTTCCCCTTTTAAGGGTTGGATTAATTGTAATATCTTGATGTAAAAATATTTTGATGCATGGTCCCCCATATTTAGACACCATGGCTAAAATGTTGAAGGGTTGTAATTAGTACCCTTTAGTGTCAATTAATTAATTTTTCTTGCAGAAATAAATTAAAATCCTAAGCCAAAAAATTAATTGATTTTGAGTCAAAAATATTTATTTTTTATTTTTGGTTTTCTGGGAAAAAAGACAAAAATATTAGCTAGAAAATGGTTAGAAAATAAAAATGAGAGAAAATAAATTCTCTCCAAGTGAGAAATATTAAAAAAATGGAATGTGCACTTTCCAAGAAGGGAATCTCCACAAATCAAGCCAGCAAAAAGTCAAGAAAATATTTTTGGTCTAGAAAATAGGAATTAATTCGCCAAAAAATCGATTTTTTAATGAAAATTGAATTTACTGTCCAAGTTGGTTAAGTGAATGGGGATTTTTCGAGGTGAAAAAGTTAGAAAATATATTTTTTGGACCAAGAAAAAGGCATCATCAAAGAATTCGAATTTTTTCTCAAGCAATCAACAGTGGAGATTATTTTGATATGGGTCAAGCATTTAATCAGCCAAGATTAAGTCAAATTTGTGCACCTTCACGGATCTAGCCGTTTTTTCACTTGGAAGAGTCTCTAGAGCTCTCATTTTTTCTATACAAGGAAGCATATGCTCCTCTGTTAATTTTAGGTATGTTCTATGCTTAGAGCAATTTATTTCAATTTTCACAGTTAGCTCAATATCTTTTCCAGATTAGCAATCACATTAGCATTAAAGTAAACTGCAGATAGAACATAAACATAAATCGCAGAAGACAAGCCAAGACAAGAGGACACAGATTGTGGCGCTAGCCAGGGACAAACCCCAATGTGGGGAAACCCTTAATCAATTCTTCTTATATGTTCTTCAATAGTTCAACAGAGAGAGAGAGATAGTATATTTACAACAGAAGTCAACACTTTGACTTATCTAGATAAGAGCATAGATAATCTCTAAGAAGATGGTACATGAGATCAGTTGAAGACATGCTGCTTCAATTGATTCTTCAAGGTGACTCCTTCACTTATCATTGTGCTGCATTTCGTCATCATGTTGCACCTCACCGTGCTGCACCATGCTGCACCTGTCATGACTATGCTGCATCTCATCACGCTTCATTAATCATGACTGTACCCATCGCTGTATTGCATTATGTGCCATTGCTGCACCATGTTGCCATATTGACCTATGAGTTGGTTGCATCTTACTTGCTTGTTGTCCCTTGCTTGCTTGTTGTCGCTCGCATGCTTGTTGTCCTTAGCATGCTTGTTGTTGCATGCTAGCTGCCCCTTGCATGCTAGCTGTAACATTGCATGCTTGGTGTATTCGCTGCAAAGTACCATACAACTGTCCTAATGTTAGTTAGTTGTCCCTTGCATGTTACTCTCCTTTGGAAACAAATGCTGTGGATGTTCCGACAATTCCCGACAGTTTCGGTTGTTCCCAGCAGTTCGGCTATTCTTGGTAGTTCCGGATGTTCTCGGAAGTTCCGACTTCTTCCCTTTGCGTTAGCATTCTCGCATGTTCCGGCTGTTCCCAATAGTTACGGTAATTCCGACAGTTTCGGCTGTTCCTGGCAGTTTCGGCTATTCCTGGCAATTCTCGCAGTTTCGGCTTTCCCGATAATTTTGGCAGTTCCCAGCAGTTCCAGCTTCTGCCCTCTGCGTTAGTTTTTCCCGCTGTTCCGACAGTTCTTAGCAGTTCCAGCTATTCTGGCTGTTCCCAACAGTTCCGGCGGTTCCCGGCAGTTCTGGCTTCTGCCCTCTGTGTCAGCTTTCCTGGCTGTTCCGCCAGTTTCGGTTGTTTCTGCTCCTGCCCTCTGCGTTAGCTTTCCCGACTGTTCCAACAGTTCCCCGTAGTTCTGGTAATTCCGACAATTTCGGCTGTTCCCGACAGTTCTGGCTATTCCTGGCAGTTCCGGCAGTTTTGGCTTTTCCCGACAGTTTTGGCAGTTCCGACAGTTCTAGCTGTTCCAACTGTTCCCGACAGTTCCGACTTTTGCCCTCTAGATTAGGGCAATGTTATCCCTTAGGATCTCTCCTCCTACTAAAACTCAAAGACAAGAAGAGAGGAAGAGATCCTAAGTGTGTTGAAATGACTTGAAGGCCACCTCTATTTATACTAAAACGTTGATCACAAGTGGGGTTTATTTGGTTGCTGGCTGACCTTCACGAATTTCCCCATAACACAAATAAATTCATATCTCCATGAATACTTATCGGAATCGGATGATCGTTAAATCAATCCTACACCTCTTGATGAGAGGGATCCGAGAAAAATATCAACTTCCATTAATAAGATGACCCACATGGAGTTTGGCCCTAGTTGCCAATTTTAACAGTCCCTCTCAACTAGGGAGAACTCCCTCCACTGATCCATATGTCTGACTATACTATCTCTGGCATTAGTGCCCTGCACTGCTCTGCTCTGTTGAACCATGAAGAAGAATTGATTGAGAATGGCTCATACCATTCTCTACTGACCCGAAGTCAGTTTCATCTGAAGAGTGTGTCACATCACTCTTATTGGCCCGAAGTCAGTTTTATTGATCCCAGACCAATATCACAAGAGAGTGTCTCAAACCACTCATACTGATCCCAGATCAGTTTCATTGATCCTAGATCAATGGAGGTCATCCTAGCATAGGGAGTGCGGTCGATACATCGATGTGTCCATAGATAGTACTACTATGGTCCCTAACACGATTTCTATGCTCATTGATCAGATGAGAGGTACTTCCCATGAGTCCCAGACTGCATGGGTAGGATGCTTCAACAGGAGAACTAATCATCCTGTCCACAGGAGAATAAATCAACCTACCCCATAGTCGCCACGGGAGAACTAATCATCCTGTTTCACAGTTGCCACATGAGAACTAATCATCCCGGCCCACATGAGAACTAATCATCCTGTTCCACAGTTGCCATGGGAGAACTAATTATCCCGACCAACAACAGAACTAATCATCCTATTTCACAGTTTCCATGGGAGAACTAATCATCCCGACCCGCAGGAGAACTAATCATCTTGTTCCACAGTTGCCACGAGAGAACTAATTATCCCGGCCCGCAGGAGAGCTAATCATCCTATTCCATAGTCGCCACGGGGTATCACAGGGGAAGGTTGAACCTGTCATCTTGTACATAGCGCATGACTAGGGGAGGGTGAGTCGCCCTATGGTCGTATGGTTCTCCAGTTAGTACCCCAAGCCCCCCAGAGCTCCCAGAGCTCAATGCATGCAACATGGAGGACCCTTATAAGAAGGTCTCTCAACGACTCCAAGTCGTTCGGGAAAGTCACAGGTTCAACCTTTCCTTGGGGTTTTGACAAAATGTCTGCGACCTGTACATCAGTCTCAATGCGATGGAGTCGCCTCGCTCATCGACTTACCATATCCTAGATAAGATAGTATCTGATGTCTATCTGCTGGAGCAATCATCAAATACGAGATTCCTCAATAATCGGATCCCCCCTCTGGTTGTCATAGAGAATCATAGTGGTATTCATCATGTGTATAAACAACTCACTTAAGAGCTTCTGCAACCATGCAGCTTCACACGAGATTATACTCGTAGCTATTTATTCGGTCTCGACGATGCTTATAGAAACCGACTTCTGCTTCCTGCTCATCCATGATACTGAAGCAGAATCCAAAGAGAACCAGCATTGCCTGCCCAGTCAACATTCGAATAATCATGTTGTTTCATATTTCCAGCAGTTTATCTCAATCCATGAGAGATTGTGCCCCAAAGATATCTCAGAAGATTCTTGGCACCAATCCAGTGAGGCTCAACCAAATATGAGCTCACCATGCTAACTGCAAAACATATGTCCGGACAAAAGTTCACCAAGAACATCAACGCGAATGAGTTTATGAAACTCAGAGGCATTTCCCAAATCTAGTCCGACATCACTACCATATAACTTCTGAAAGTTAAGATCCTCGAGGTAGTCACAGGCTTGCAGTTTATCATTCCACATTCGAAATCCTACTGCCTCTTAGTTTTGCAAATGAGAGGGTCTGCACTTGTCAGAAATAGGTCGTCCTCATAAGGTGGCGGTATGAGAGCTCTATCATCCACAACCTTCGGGTAATGGTTTGGATCGGTTTCACTCCTAGTGAGTCTCAGCTTCATCAGACAATTATCAATCCTCTCATACTATGCCCGAGGTTTTTTGCTTCAAGCCATAGAGGGATTTCTTCCACCTGTATACATGAGATTCCCGATCATGGATCTGAAACTCCTCGGGTTGTTCCAAACCTGTGGACCTGCTGCATGAGGGGAATGGTCCCCTTATAAGATTTTCCTTCGGTACATCTCAGACATGTACCTTCATGCTCTTCTTCAATTCAGGCATCCCTATGACCATCCGACTGACATCAGGTAGGGCCCCATTTGTAGACCTCCGGTGTTATAGATGCGATATGTCAATTGACATGATCCCCAATGGACCATCCTGCAACTTGATGCAAATTGCCAACCCTGAACCCATGAGAAAAAGCATATTTTAAAAATTCTATTTTTCAACACATACCTTTCCATCGATGAATGCCACCCTGAAACCTTTGACTTCCATTTCCGAGATGGACACCAAGTTCTTCTTGTGATTAGGTACATAAAAGAGATTCTTGTAAATGAATAAAGTTACCCTCATTCAATTGAGGGGTAACATTCCCTACACCCTTTCCGGTATAGGTGGCATCGACTCCAAGTATAATCCCACTGTTGTTTACGTCTCTACCAAATTCGAGAGAGCACCCTTCTATTCGATGAGGTGCCTTGAAGCACTACGATCAATAAGTCAGATTCCCAAAGAATCTGAAGGAGAGGGCCAATACAAGATAATGCTTCTTTATCTTATCAGAAACAACATTTGATTCTTCATACCTGGGGGTCCTTGCTTTCTTTGAAGAGTCGGTCGTTTCCTTGATTACCTGCATTACCTGTCATTCCTTTGATCATTGAAGATGTCCTTGGAATGATTGTTATCATCATCAAGTGATGTGTCCCTACCTCAGACACTCCTTCGCATAATGTCCGAACTTATTACAACCAAGGCATCTGCCTTTCCTTCCACCCTTAGATCCAGACTTCCCATTGAAGTGATCTTTAGGTAGGTCATCAGAAGCTTCCGCTGCGCCATTCTGATAATATTCTCTGCTTCGACTTCACCCTTGGTGAATTTGAAGAGGGATGAGGAATCCATTGATCCTTTTGTCCTTTCCCAACTGTCTTCGGTGATTGCTCTTTCA